>PVHX01025670.1:0-21967 GCA_004024805.1 Geosciurus inauris | reverse complement strand
AAAATATTCTCAATAAATGTTGACTAGAGGCATAAACTAATTAAAAACAATAAAATGACTCAAATACATCCACTGAAAATATTCCAACCAATACCATTTAAATTAATAACTATATATTATTTTTAAAATATATTCCTCAAGGTCTTATATTCTTCCTGTATTTTTGCTTTAAAAACTGTTCCTTTTGATATGTATACACACACATACACTTGCAAACACAGAAAATTCCAGGAAAGATACAAAAATTTTCATGGTGACTACCTGAGAGGAAGAGGATGTTGTATGTATGTAATGAAAAGAAACAATTTTCTTTGTGTCATTTGTGGTGTTAGAATTTTTTAACTAGAACTTCTAATAGCATTTTGATAATACATAAAAAATATTTACTTTTCCACATACAGAGCTGTTTATTTTGACTCATAACATGTGTTTTTTATTTCAATATTTTTTCTTTTGCTACAGTAGGAACAATCCTCAGTTATCAGAAGACACATGTTGAATTATGTATGAACATGAAGGGAGCTTTTTAATTTTGGCAGTAGCTGCACTTTGTACTGGGTAGGATGGGGGAAACTCTTTTTCATTGATGACCTGCCAGAGCAGGATTAACACCAGTGTACCTTGCCAAAAGGGATATTCTCTGCTCGAGGTTATTTTAAAATGTATACCTTTCCCAAGCAGAAAGCTATATTGGGATTTCAGTACTATTATTATCTCTGACATCAGTAAGTCAAAGTATGTTTAGTACAAATGCAAGTGACATAAAATAAGCTTATAATGAAAGTTTGTGGTTCAAAGTAGCAGGGGACCCTAAAAAGAAGAATACAGTTTTATTTAGAGGAGAAAGAAAACAAAAAAAAAAGCAGAATTTGTTTTCCCAGTGCAATTTCTAGGAAAGCTGTGAAACAGATCCTTTTTATAAAGTGTGGACACTGTTGTCTAGATATATTAAAAAGAACACACTCTTTCAGCCTTTATTTTTAATCTTTGCATCAATCATTATCTAATTTTAACCTTGTCATGCAGAGTTTCTTCAAGAAGAGCTATTTCAAGTTGCTAGAGTTAGCACTAATATTAAAGAATGTTTTCACTTTTACTTATGTATGTCCTATAAAAAGTACCTTAAGAAATATAAATTGAAATTTTGATAAATTCAGTAATCTAAACATTTTATAGAAATGATGTGCTGAATTGTTTTGTTTTTCTCAGAACATCTGAGCCAAGCATGTTCATGATAAACTTAATGAAATTATTGCACTAATTTCATAATAATTCCAGTTCTATAAGAAGATATTATCTTCTGATTATGCAAAAAATTTAATAATCTAATTCCTATTTCTCTACACTTGTAAGGAAATTAAATTTACTTTTGAAATAAACTTCTAATAGGTAGAACATATTGGTTTCACTGTAATATTTTATATCCTCTGAAAGTTTTATTAATAACATATCTAACAATACTATTTGAAATACAATTTCCAAACTATTTTTATTTAAGCAGTATTTTATTCAGTACTGTAATAATCATTATTAATAATATAATGTGAAAAAAAGTTCTTATCTTTCTATTTTCAGTTAGCTTTTTAATAAGTTCTCCTTTCAAGGATTCACAGTGAGGCTTATTACTATATTCCTTTAAGTGTAATAGAAGATTTAAAAATCAACATAATGTCACTATGTGGTTTTAAAACTCAAATACCATAACAATGGCCATGTTATCTGTCCATCTTCATCAGTACCCATGCACAGAATTATCCAGAACAGAGACTACAATTCCTATTATATGTCTTAAATTATCATCAACTGGACACAGAGGTTTAGGGTAAGAAATACTGAAAATAGAGTCCTTCAATTCCGCTTAAACTTCCTATCATTTTTATTCTGTCATATATTTTATGTCTCTGTGTTTTCAATCTCACACATAATACTTGCAACTTGCTGATTAGTTTATTCAGACTCTATTTATTTGAAGCATCTTTATCTCTATTTATTTATTCATTTATTTTTATTTATTTTTTATTTTTGGTACCAGGGATTGAACTCAACCACTGAGCCACATCCCTAGCCCTATTTTGTGTTTTGTTTAGAAATAGAGTCCCACTGAGTTGCTTAGCATCTTGCAGTTTCTGAGGCTGGCTTTCAACTCATGATTATCCTGTCTCAGCCTCCCAAAGTGCAGGGATTATAGGCGTGTGCCACTGCGCTTGGTTTATCTCACATGTATTTTTAAAGCTATTCTCACTAGTTATAATATTCTAGATTGGTAGTTATTTTCTTTAAGCACCTTAAACGTACAACCCTATTGTTAGTTGGCCTCCAATATTACCACTCAGAAATCACCTGAATTTTTTATTATTCTCATTTAAAAGCTATCATTTTATGACTGCTTTTAAATTTTTCAGAAATGTTATCATGTAGACACTTGTTGCTTTATTTACTATGTGGGGCTGGTTAAAAGCACTCTTTGAATCTCTGGCTTGCTATCTTTCACTGTATGGGGAACATTTTTAGTCACTCTTCAGATGTTATATCTGCTCCCCTTCCATCTCTTCTCTCATCTGGCACTCTAAATGCAAGTATTTTAGATGTATCATTCATATAAATATATATATATATATATCTTAACAGATCTTCAGTACTTTACATCTTTTTGTCTCTGGGATTTAGTCTGAATAAGTTCAATTCATTAATTCATCATTCAACTATGTCTAAACTTCTGTTAAACCTATCCATTAGGGCTGGGGTTGGGGCTCGGTGGTAGAGTGCTTGCCTCGTACATGTGAGGTACTGGGTTCAATCCTCAGCACCACATAAAAATAAATAAAGATATTGTGTCCATCTACAACTAAAAAAAATTTTTTTAAAAACCTATCCATTAATTTCTAAATATCAATTAATATACTTTTACTTCTTTTCTTTTAAATCATATTGTCCTTCATAAATTATGTTAGAATAAATGCTAAGATTGTACCTGAAATTTGTAGAGATAATTTGAAAATCCCTTCTTTCAGCAAGGTCTTCTCTTTGGATTTTAGCCGGCCCTTAGCACAGCAGATACTTAGGTTGCCCATGCCACATTCCCTTGGACCATCTGATTTCAACACAGCTGAAATGTACAATTGCTTGTATGAAGTCAACATTCCATGTCAAATATATATCAGCATTTTAGTGCCTCCTTGCATAAAAGCTTTCTCCAATGTCATGGAAGCCTGTTCCAAAACTGTGCAAAGACTGAATCCTGAATTACAGGAAAGTAATGCTTTTTGAGGGTGACACTCAACCAACAATATCAGTAGATAAGTACTCCAATTTATATTCTTTAGTGTGGGTAATTCTGCAGTAAGTACTGCACGATTTCTCTGAAGATTCTCTCGATGTGAGAGCCAATTGCCCTCAGTAGTAATCAGATCACTAAAACACTTGGACTTTTTTCATTCTTCTGATATTTTCCCCCAACTCTATCCCTTTCTGCTTCCAGAATAATGGATCAAATAAACTAGTTGCATCCAGGTCTTTATATAAATCTCTGCTTTCTGAACTAAACTAAGATAAAGTGAATCATCTTAGTCCAATAGTGAACGGTAATGATTTGAAATTAAAACTTCAGTCTTGGCTGGGCCAGTGAATTTCCACTTCATGCTTTCTTCCAGATTGAAACCTTTGGAAGACTGAAGTAAAGTCTGGATTAGTTTGCCATTCTCCTAGTCACTGCTCAGCATTTCAGTTTCTGCTTTTGAATACTATCTCTGCTATCACAGGAAATCTGTTTTCTCAGTGCTAAAGTGAATTTATTTGTTTTTGTCCAACTTTTCTAATCTCATTTAGAATGTGAAAATTAGAATTTACTTTAAAAAATTATAAGATAATATAACTAACATATTGCTCAGTATAACTTCTTGAACTTGAATTAAGGTTTCTCTAGTAATTAAAATCACAAATTTTGAAAAATTAAAATTCAATAGATATCATAATTATTAAATATGCAAAAAAATCCAAAATGTTCTTCCCACTAATTATGAAGTTTGTCTTACTAATTACTACACATGATTTCTAGGAATGAAATTAAATATCTTCCAAATTATAATTTGCTGAAATTTAGTAGCTTTTTTTAAAGATATTACACTGTTTTGTAGACTACAAAACTTAAGGTATGACATGATTAAATGTTAAAATTTCTGAATAAGTATTTCTAGATAAAAGTTATCAGTGTTACACAGGAAATCTCATGGCACCATTAAATGTAAGTTCATACTTAATTCTGATAGCAAGCAGAAAATTAGTCTTTTTTTCTAAAAGAAGTTTAAATAACTCTTTAATAATCAGCATCTGCATAATGCTGACCACTGAGGAGAAAATATTTATGTCAGAGAGGAAAACTTGCTAAGTGGTCATATGAGGGAGACGCTGATACATTGTGCAGCCATTTGAGATAACAAGTGAAGCAATTGCTATTTTTGTATATACTATTGGAGACATGTCACCCTTACACAATCTGTGAACTTTGAACACTTGTTACAACAAAAGCAAAAGCAAAGAAGGTGCTAACTATAGGGTAGAAGTCCACCATGGCACCCTGGATTCCTTGCACACATCCATTTAAGCAAAAGTTTGAACCACACATGTCTGAGTCTTGGCAGAGCATGTTCTGATACTATTTCAACAGAAGAGGATGGAAGTCCTGTAAGGAGCTACATTGAGAACTTATCCTATTCTCCTCACTATCTTTCTCACCAGGCTAGTATGAGACAGAGCATCATTTCTGAGTTTTGATAAGGTGTAGAGATTTCTGCCTCATTCCTCTCAGCAAAGTGTGTCAGAACATAAAACTACCTAGGTCCAGTCTATTTTCAGCTCTTCAGCCACGTGTACCCCTCAGATCTCATTATAGTCATCCGACTCCTTTTGTTTGAATATTATCCTTTCCAATTTGTGGAACAAGAAACTGGCAACTTTGGCTTGATCTTTTTCCTGACTATATAAGTAATAAACAGTCTAAATCTAAAAATGACTCCTTGCATCTTTACTAAAAAACAAAAGTCAGGTTTCAGGCTTGAATTTGTCTGTCTTATGTGTTTGCTTGACAGTTACAGGGTCTGCAAACTAGGCATACTACACTTAAGGAGTAGAAAATGAGATTGTGGAGCATATAAAAGGAGTACAGAACTGAAACAATAGAAAGTTAAGGTAACTTGGATGAAGGTCCACTAATGGTCTTGTCATCTATTTTAGCTCATTGTAAGCATCAGTTTCAAATAATGAAATGAAAACAAAAAAGAATACTATGATTATGGAAAAATCAGATTGTATAGCATTTAACAAGGCTGAATATACTAACACAAAAATGTTATTTTATGAAACTTAGATTTGATTTGTTTATACGGATATCCCTCTGTGTCAGTTAGCTATGTATGGCCACCATAAGGCTGTGTTTTTAAGGAATGAAACACTGGAAACACTAAGTTACAGCAACATAGAACAATAAGATTTTAATTAGTTCACAAGTGTACAAGTAGGTTAGAGTTTATAGATTCTAGGTTACAATTAGCTGAGTCTCGACAGGATTCTTTGCTTCTGTTGATCTCAACTGGGCTTATTCACTGGACAGAGGGATGGCTGATCTGGAGTCAACCTGGCTAGTTTGGCTCTGCTCCATGTATCTGTTATCCTCCTTCCCCCAGGACTGGACCAGAGTGTTGACACAGTATGTTCACTTCATAGCAATGAAGAAGCCAAGGAAAGGAGGCCCAATCACTTATATATTATTTAAAGTATTGTTTAAATTACATTTCTTAACATCCAGCCAAAGCAATGTGTTCACTAAACCATGAGCCAAGTTTGGAGAGCTATAGTCTTTCCACTGGTAGGACGGCACTGCAAAGGTATATGGCAAAGGGTGTGGATGTATAATCCCATTACTGTGGAAGGAGTGAAGAGTTGGAAAAATACTGTGGTCTTCCAAGTCCTCCCAAGCTGACGTCTCTATCCGAAGACATGCTTCTATGAAGTGCAGACATGTGTGCTCAAAATTCTACTAACCGAAACAAAAATCAAGACAACAAATCTATATGTACATGCAGACAAAAACATTTAAATTGACTGTAATTCTAGGAATAAAGTATAAAATTAACTTGTCATCATATATCAGCTTTTTTCCCCAACAGGATCATGTTTTGTGCTTTTACCACTTCAGTGTATTGTGGATTATGGTTATTATCTCCCCCACATTATTGAATAGAAATGTCTTCAAGAAAGGATAAAAGGCTTTGAAGAAGGTAATTGAACTTAAAAGTTCTTAAAAAGTTCATATATTAGCAGAAAAGTTGGAAGTTATAAACTGTATAGATTGAGAAAAGCACAAAAACGTTCAAAGACATACATGTGTTAGAACATTTTAAAAATGAGGGAAGTGTTTTGGATTCTGGAAAGCTTTACCTCTAGAGAATATCTTGTGCAATGGGTTAATGTCTCCAATCAGCAAAGATTGCCACTGAGCAGCATGTGGACACAACAGAACCTGCTGTGTATATTCAAAAATCTGAAGAACAAGGAAGTGGAGGAGGTAATTGAGTTGGTGAAGGAGTTGGGTTTCAAAGGAAATAATGGTGGATCAAATAACCTAGAAAAGCACAGACCTGTGTAATTCAAATGTCATCGCTGAAATGTTTTTCACAATAGTGAGACATGAGCCATTTTTCCTGATGGACCACATAAAATTTGGATCAAGTAGACCTAATGTAAAGCAAACTTCAATGCTTCTGTACTCAGCCTGTTTCATTTCACTGTTGACCTACAGAGGAACAAGGAATGAATACTTGATGTGAACTCTTAAAGGAAAAAATAGTACAAAGGCAAAATCCTTTAAATTACAAGTGAGAATGATCATGACATAATGTTAAAAACCTGTCTTCAAAAGTAAAAAATATAGTTTATGAGGATCTACCTCCTCTCACTTAAGTAGCTATAGTTTTAAACTAGTCCTTTAAAAAGTTCTTATTTTGTTAATGTCTTTGTCTGTATTAGTGACCTTTAAAGTATTATTAGTTCTTTGTTTATCTCACATCAATATATTTGCATATCCCCTGAAGTAAAAGAGGATAATATAATTTGTGTCTACTTTTATAGATTATCATTGAATTTTTCCCCCAAACATACTTAGAGGTGCTCATTAAATATTAATTACATAGTCTCTTAAATACTTTGTATTGTATAGAAACTCTTAGTCGATTGTTTTTGTTTGAGGAACTTGTCACAATAATATTTGAAAAAAATTTAGATTTTTATATGAGCTGATAAATCATTAAAATTTTTTAATTGTTTTGGTACTAGGGATTGAATCCAAGGGAGCTTAACTGCTAAGCTACATCCCCAGCCCCTTTTTTTTATTTTTTATTTTTGGACAGGTTCTCACTAAGTTGCTTAGGGTCTCTTTAAGTTGTTGCAGCTGGCTTTGAACTCGAGATCCTCCTGCCTCAGCGTCCCAAGCCACTGGGATTACAGATGTGAACCACTGTGCCTGGCTATAATTTTTTAATATGATAAATTCTAAAGTTCCTTGCTCTATTAAAACTTTCATATTAAGCATGTTTATAAGAATGGGCTAGATTAATGTAACATGAGATGCGTGTGTGTGTGAGTACTTGACTAAGTGTGTCATTGTCAATAAATAAGTACTGGAAGTTGCTAATGTTTCCTATACTTAAGTTTCAAAAGAGTTATTAACTTGTGAACAATAAAGTCTTTAAAAATGGAGGCGAGAAAACAATCCAAATTGAATTCTATGGTCTCATAATGTATTTTATCCAGAAGTTACATGTGGTTTTCCTCAGAAGCAGGACGTTTCCTGGATACTTTTCAAACATTAAAATTAGTTCTCACATATATTCTACTATTGCTTTGGCATTTACAGCAGCAAAATGACCAGCAAAAACAAGATCTCTTTAGCCACTTGCATTGATAAAAGTTCTCAAATTCAAATTTTGATAGGACTTCCATATGTTATTGAAAATAGACTCATTGCTCTCAGTGTCACTTCCTGCAGCCTGTTGATGGTTTAGGGAATGGATGCTTATACAGAGAACAATCCTTTGTTGAACAACAAATATTTAAAATACAGTGAAATCATTTTTGAATTTTTAGTTCGTTTTTATCATGTCTTAGAATCCTCAGAAAGTGAAAGTTACTCTGGCCTCTCTTGTCCTCTGACACACCTTGCCTGGGAGCGACTGTTATCACCCAGTGTTACATGGAAGGAGAAAAAAAATGACAGGGTTTGAAGTAGCACAGTTCATAAGCAAGGGATGTATGATTTGAATCCAGGACAGTTTAATCCTAAAACCCAGGTACTTCTCACCATGAACTATTCAAAATCAATTTTAGGTATGTCAGGGCTGTGATAATCTTAAATTTGGTTCACTCAAAAAACATACCATTATATTTGTCATAGCTATACTTTTATAGGTTCAAATAATCTATGAAAAAACTGTTCCTTGGAATATATTTATTATAGAGCAAAAGAACAAGCAATACAAATAATATCTTTTACTTACCCATAGGGATTATAAATAATACATATTGATAATTTTTCAGATCCAATGATAAGCATAATACCTTCCTATCATTTATATAAAAATGCAAAGATAATAGAAGGATGTGGTTTATTCAAGTCAAGGAAGAGTAGAACATAATTTTTTTCTAAAATATATCTTTCACTTAAGTTTTAAATCATATTTTCACTGAAAATCTTCTTAGTGTACATAAATCTTTAGTGTTCCTCACTCAAAAGAAAATGCTTACAAAAGAAAATACTTTTTGGTTATTTGTATGAAGAACCTTCCTAAGGCTACATAATTTTACAATAGTCATAACAAAAATGCTCTATTAGCCTTGGATCAGTAATCACTCTGTTTTTGTGAATTCTTATTATGAAACACATAAAGGTGATTAAGATTCATAAGCACATATTTTCTCAAACATAGTCATTCATTTTAGTGACCAAACTCAGGCAATCTACTCACTTACCAAGAGCACATGTTTGCTCTCTACTCAAGGGTGCTTCCAAATCTTCCATCTAACTAAGGGCATTTGTAGGTATATAAAAATAAACAAGCTGGGACTCACCAGGATTAGATTCCCTAAAAATTCCTTATAAAGTACAGAGAATCTACTCAGGACATAAAATTCGAGCTCCCTAAGCACCCTAATTTACTTCAACAATTTGAAATTTATATGATAGTATCCTACAGATTGTTTAAGCATCAGAAACTCACGCTCATACCAAAAGGAAGTTCTTCAGTAATCTTTATGCTTTAAATGGCTCTAGCAGGATCCCAGCAATGTACAGCAAAATAGCCAAGGTACAAAGATCAATGAGCACATTGATTTTCTGTCTCTAGCTATGAACAGATATAGCCTGAAGGAAAAATATGCTATGAATAAAAATTATAAACTTATTACAGTATTCACATTTCCCAAAGATAATTGTATTCCAAGCATTATAACTTGCATTTGACCATTTACCACTGAAGATTTCTATTTATAGTTTATTAACCTAGTAACTTGCAGCTACCTGAGAGTATTGGTTGCTCTATGGGAAATCATTTCATTTCTAATTCCCTACTAGGTCATTTTATGTAATTGAAAATATCTAAACTCACCCAACATTCAAGTTTGTATAATGGGATTTTTTTCATAATTTTTAGCTATTGAAATATAATTGATATACAAATTATCATACACATTTAACGTACACATTTTCATGAGACTGGAAATTCGCATACTTATGAGGCCATGACCTAACCAGGACACAAAATGTATCCATTACTTCCAAAATCTTCCTTGTGTTCTTTTGTGGATTTCGACTTTTTTTTTCTTTTTTATAAGAACATGTAAGATGAAATCCATCTTCTTAAAATGTTCCAATAAGGTGTTGTTAACTGTAGTTACTGTACATTAGATCTCTAGATCTCACCCATTCTGGCTTGCAGAACTGATACCCACTGAAAGACAATTCCCCATTTCTCTGTCCTTCCTCCCAGTCCCTGACAACCATCCTGCTCTTCTCTGTTTTTATTAATCTGACTACATTACCTCACTTCTATAAGTCATTCTGAGATTAGCTTATATCACTTAGCAAAATGTCCTCCAAGTTTACTCATGTTGTCAGAGATGGCTTTGTCTTTCTTTTTGGCAGTGAGGGGTACTTAGAATTGAACTCAGGGGCACTTTATCACCAAGCTACATCCCCAGTCCTTTTTTTCAATTTAATTTAATTTTTTTTTGAGACAGGGCCTCATTAAGTTACTTAAGCTTTATTATGTTGCTGAGGCTAGGCTCAAACTTGTTATCCTCTTGCTTCAGCCTCCTTCCATTGTATGTATACTACATTTTCTTGATGCATGCATCTCATCAGTGTACATTTGGGTTGTTTCCATACCTTCCCCACTGTGTTTCAACAAACATGGGAGTGCATATGTCTTCAAGATCTCTAAAGATCAGTTATTTTGGATCTGGCTATACTCATATGAAAGTATAAATCAGTGGTGGGTGGAAAGCGGCAAAATTCGTAACTATGTGGAAATTAAACAATATATTACTAAATAACCAATAAATAAAAAAGAAATCACAAAGGAAATTTTAAAACTACCTTGTGACAACTGAAAATGAAAACATAAAATACCAAAACTACTGGATACAGCAAAATTAGTACTGCAGGAAGTTTATAGTAATAAATGTCTACATGGTCTACATGAAGAAAAACATAAAGAACTCAAATTAACAACTTAACTTTATACTGCAAGGAACTGAAAGAAGAACAAGCTAAGCTCAAATTTAGTAAAATAAATGTTTGAGTAGAAATGAATGGAATAGAAACTGAAATAAATGATTTAGTCAATGAAATGAGTTAGTTTTTTAGAAAAATAAAACTGACAAGTTTTTTTAGGAAAAATGAATGCTCAAATAAAATTAGAAATGAAAGAAGAGACATTACACCTGATACTACAGAAATACAAAGAATCATACGAGAATAGTTTGAACATTTATATGTCAACAAATTGGATAGCCTAGGAGAAAAGAATAAATTTCTAGAAACATATTCCCTGCCAAGAATGAACCAGAAAGAAAAGAAAATATGAAGAGACTAAAATTGAGTAAGGAAATTGAGTCAGTCATCAAAATTGTTCCAATGAAAAAAAGTTCAGTACCATATGGTTCCATTGGTGAATTCTACCAAACATTTTAAGAATTGATTTAAATCCTTCTCAAAAATATTTTTATTTTATATTATATGTAAGAAATTTAGGTTTAAAGCTGACTTCCAGTTAAAAAATCTAAAAGGTAGCTTTAACATCATTGTTTCTTTTAAGACAACAAAACAAGTCCCTCTCCTAGTTCAAAAGCAACCTCATCCCCAAACTATTTAGAATCCAGTAGCCAATATAGATTTGTTTCTCCTTATTTGCAAAACATGACATCCATTTCATCTCTCTAGCCACTCAAAAAGATATATCTCCTTCATTTAAAGACAAGTCACAGATATACTTTCAATATTCCATTAATTCACATGATACAGGCCATGAGATATGCCATGTTGCTTGCCTGGCTGAATAAAGCTGGTAAAAACCTGCTGAATAGCAGAGAGCTGTACTTGGGTATTGATGCTTATTAAATCCATTGCATTCTACCTTCAGCCTGTGTTCACAGATTAGTGCCAACAAGACTGTCCTCTTCACCTCCCACTGGAGTACACAGTGAGGTAATCTAGACCAGAATTTGATTTCTCACACTTTTCACAGTGGATGACATTTCCTTTACTTTCATAAAAGCAATAAATAGATAATAGTCTTTATTGAAGGATATACTAACCTCCACAAAAATGCATCAGACAGCATGTTCCATAGAACATTGAGGGCATCCTTATCTGAGATATTAGGATCCTGTTGTTTGCCAAAGCACCTTGCACAGTGCTGCACAGAACTAGTTCTCACTGAAAGTTGGTGAAATTGAACATTATACGCTGCAACTCATCTCACCACACTTTTTTTAAAAAACAGACCATGATGTAGGAAAAAGTACAGGATTGAGAGTCCACATTTGGGCGTAAGCTCTGATATTTACCAGTCATGTTTCCAGAAAAGTCATTTAACGTCACCAAGAATTCTCTCCTTTGTTAAGAAAAACTAAAATGATTTTCTAACAAAATTATTAGGAGAATCAAAACATGTAAATAAGTGTTTTGTAAAGTATAACATTAAAATACTCTTGAAAATGGATAGAATATAAATTAAACATTAAAATCCCACCAAGATTCAAATTTTTTATTAGTGTTATTACATCACCAATATTTATCTTCTGTGGAACCCTGGAATAAGAATTACTTCAAATAATAGCAGGCTGGATTAAGTGAGTGATAATGTAAACACAAAAATGTACTATAATTAAATAACATAAAAATATTCTACATTAATCATTCACATTCTCATTACAATGAGTTCATTCATTTCCCCTTTGCCTTATTGGCAATTCTTCTGTGTAATTTACTTTCATTCCTAGAATATTAGTGTATAACAAGACGAAATATTTTCTACTCATTAGTGACTGTGTACTGAATTATGAAGAAATCACATTTTGATTATGTTGTATTTAATTTTAATTTTTATTGGTCTTGCGTATTTCACCTATCAGGATGACGGAAGAATGTAAGACAAAAATAAGATGTTAATGCAACAATTTGAAAAGAGCCAAGGTTTGATAGCAATGAGGAACTGAATAATAAATAAGATGGAGGAATTACAGGGATAACTAATGCTTTGTAGTAAAAAAGAATATATACTAGCAGCAAAATGCATATTTAAAAACATATATGGCATCACATTCTACCTTTCAGGTCAATGTTAATATATGCAGTTAAGTAGGTTTGAACTGACCACGTCCATTGCGTAGAATGGGGGACTGATGCTTTCCTTGGAATCTTTAAGCAAATATTGTTTGTAAATAAAACCCAGGCATGGAGCAACTGTGGCCAATCTCAAACAACTTTTACTTTTTTTTTTTTTTTTTTTTTTGGTACCAGGGATTGAACTCAGAGGTACTTGACCACTGAGCCACATCCCCAGCCCTATTTTGTGTTTTATGTAGAGACAGGGTCTCACTGAGTTGCTTAGTGCCGCGCCATTGCTGAGGCTGGCTTTGAACTTGCGATTCTCCTGTCTCAGCCTCCCAAAGCGCTGGGATTACAGGCATGCGCCACCGCGCCCAGCTATAGATTTTACATGTTGATCATATCTAAATGCTACTTCATTGTTTGATGTATTCTATAGAAAGCATTTTTAAATACTGTTTATGAAATAAACATTTTAAAATATTGTTTATAAAATATATAATTTCTGAGGAAATAACATCTATAATTATAATCATCTTTGCATTTATTATGATTCAATATTTTCCTCAAAAATTATAGCTTCAGATTACACGTGGCTGTTTCCCTGTTTTTATCTATTGCACTCCTGAAACTCTACATTCAATTAATCACAAGGTTTTCCCAGTTCCACCTCCACTGTTTTTCTACCTGTCCACAAAACTCTGCTTCTACTTTTATCACTGTTCTCAGTACAATGCATCCTCCAAAGTGCAGCTAGAGTAAGTTAATCTTTGACCAACCCAAATCCCACTCTCATTCCACTTCAAAATTTCCTAGCAGTTGCCCATTGACCTCAAGATTTATTCTAAAGCTCTATTCTGTTCTCTCTCCATTTCCTGTCAAATATTCCCAAGTCCTGCTCACATCAACACATACTCTATGCTTTAGCACTTCTCCATGTTCTTTAAACCCTTAAGTTTCTCTAGACATATGCTTTCGATCATCTAAAATACTTTCTTCCTATTTTGTTCAGCTAACTTCTCACTCTTCAGGGCTCATCTCAGTTGTCACATTCCCCAGGAGTGCTGAATGTTAGACCAGGTTCTACACCTGTAGGCTCTTAATTCAACCCTGCTTAGCCTGATTTACCATTTTATCTCCAGTATACCAGATACACAATAAGATAGTCAGTTAACAATGGATATGAAATACTAAACTGTGAAGAAATAAATATTTTGCTGGGGAAGGTGGCACACACCTGCAATCCCAGTGGCTTGAGATGCTGAGGTATAGGAGCTCTCTCCATGCCTTCAGTGCCTCCTGTGCTGATTAGCTACTTTGAATGCTTCCCTTCCCCTTTACCCTATGACTTTGAATGCTTCCCCTCCCCTTTACCCTATGACGATTGGCTGCTTTCAGTGTCTCTCCTTTTCTCATCCCATGCTGATTGGCTGTGCACCTGACATGGATCAATACCCTATTGGCTGTAACCTAACCTCAGGGCCATGATTAGTCTGAGGACCCTATATAAACTGTTGCACTAACTGAAATAAACAGGTCTGCCTCTCCCTCTGGCAGAGAAGTTTTACCTATCCCTGGTGTCTGGGTGAGTGGCTCCACGACCAAGTGACTCCTTGACCATCCACCCCAGACATCCTGCAGGACCCCATATCTTCATTCCCCCGGGACCCCAGACTCGTGGAGCGAAACTACACAAGGCACAACATAAACGACATCCAACATAAACGACACTGAGGCAGGAGGATAGAGAGTTCAAAGTCAGCCTTACCAACCGTGAGGCACTAACCAACTCAGTGAGACTCTTGTCTCTAAACAAAATACAAAATAGGACTGGGGATGTGGCTCAGTGGTCAAGTGCCCCTGAGTTCAATCCCTGGTACCCCAAAAAACAAAATAAAAAAAAAAGAAAGATTCAGTGATGTATCTTGTCAATCAAAATATCATTTTCATTACTTTTGAGGGTGGAGGGGTGGGGAGCAAGTTTAAAATTTTAAAGATACTTATTTCACATGATAAACTTTGTTTCTATATCCATTTGTCCAGATTCAAATTGATCTTTGTTTTCAGTCCATTGTTTTCCACCAACTTAAAGCAAATGTCCTGGTAATAACTGTGAATTCTTTGAAAAAAACTTCCTTCAAACAATATTCCTGGTCTATGATTTAAACTAGAAAATTTATCACTCACTTCCTACACTCACTATTCTATTAAATTGTCCAATGATAAAATAAAAAGAGATATGCTGAAAAAAAATCTCAAGGTAAAAGGGAGCCTCATTTTTATGGAAGAAATGAGTCACAAAATTTGTTAAATATGTAAGGAATTGGTTTTAATGCTGAGAATACAGCTAACATTTCAACAGAATTTTAGTGTCAAATGAATATTGAAGAAGTAAAATTGACATGGTTCAATGGTAAACTAAAAAATGGAATATAAATTAGTGTTCTGAGTCAAGAGGAAATATGTTGGAAGAAGCTTGACACTTGAAGTCAATCATGCAGTTTCACTTGTGAATTCCATGTAACATTTAAGGAATAATACACTACAAAATATCTTTCAGAAAACAGAAAAGAGAGAAACTCCTCCCAGTGCATATTATCCTAATACAAAAACCAGAGACATTTGAAAATCCAACTACCTCATGAATATATAGTGAAAATTCTTAGCAAGCTATTAGGAAATAAAAGCATGCATTAGACAAGAATCTAGGATCCAATTCTATTAGTTGGAAGAAGAAAAACCTTTGAGCCTTTGCTCTCCCTCAATAAAATGGGAATGATAGTAACAAATCATCCTGCAAAAAGTTTGAGGAATGATGTCCTTCCCTTTAAATACATAACACAATATCTGGAACAAAGTGGAAATTCCTTCATTGGTGGTCAGTATTATGGAATACTGGAATGGACAGGATCACTATGAATTATGGTGATGAGATCATTACTGTACCTCATGTAAAAGCAATATCTCATCTGGACTTTGAAGGTGAGCAAATGTTGGGAAAATTATGGAACAGGTCAGGCAAGCTGAATTTAGACTGTATTTGAAACTTTATTTTGAAACATTTATTATATCCTAACCCGTGCCATTGTTATTTGTGAATAGCAGATTCCTTCTACTACATTGCAAATTTCTACAGGGTGGAATAACTCTGCTAATTAGTTGGCAACTAGAATATAGTAGACTCACAACATTTTGGCACTGTTATATTTAAATAACTGTGTGGGTGACTCCAAAGAAAGAGTCTGAATGAAAAGAAATTAAATAATTTAGATGAGGTTCTATTATGGAGGGCCTTCAAAGCTAGGCAAAATATATATACTCAATTTTATTAACGTTTTTAAAATAAACCCAAGCAAATGGTGACTTATACTGTAAAACTATCAAAATCTTTCCAAACTAACATATAAATTTAAATAAAATCTAAATAGATACCAACAAGATTTTTTCATGGAATAGGAGAACAATTTCATATATCACATTATTAAAGAAGAAATGTGCAAGGATTGGTAATAATTTTTGAAAGAAAAATACTGACAAAAGTATATGCAATTAGATATTAAAGCTGGATATAAAGCAAATATAATCCAACCCATTATGACACAGATAAGTATAAGATTGGAATAGTCTAAAACCTGGACACAGATCTTAAAGTGGACTGCTTTAGTCACATTCTGGAAGACTCTGAAAGTCATAGACTGAAGAAAATTGTTCCAGCAGGCAGAATATCAGCTATATATTTCACTGTGCACTTTGCCTGAAAAGACAGATTACCTAAGCTAAGGAGCTATACCAATTATAAGGCTGTGGTTAATGATCAGGGACTTGAAAAAAATAAGATTAAAGACGTGTAACTATAAACATTTGGGAGGAAATAATCAAAACATTTCTACAGTGGAGTAGATCATTAAAAAAACTGATAGATACATTCACCCACTCTGGACAGGGATGACCCTCCTTTTTAGTGATCTAGTGCTTGCTCAGTGGGCTTATAAGTGGGTGGTCACAGTGGCATGGACTTAGAATATGGATGGGCATCATGCCAAGGAATTGCCTCATTAAGACTGATCTATCACCTTTGTCACATAGATTTTTGGAAGTGGTGACTAACACTTGTCCCTCAGCATGCTATCATGCTTCATTGAAATCAACCTGCTGGATGATGGCAGAATGACTACATTAGACCCCTTCCATCATGAAGAATGTGATTACACATCCTCATGGAATTAGACACTCGTTATGCTTTTGCATTTTTTTCTTCCTCATTGTACTTATATCAGAATCACCATCTGTGGATTTACTAAATGCCTAATGCACCAACATTTTATCCCATGCAACACTACTTCTGTCAAACAAAAGGTAAAAGATATAGGCAAAGGTCTGATGACCATGATATTTGCTGGTCTTATCACCTATGAAGCAGTGGAAAGGACTTGTGAAGACTTAATATGTTCCCAAGCAGAAGACAATATGTCAAGAGACTACTGCTCTTACCATATTTTTGTGACTACTTACTCTGTATTTTAACACAATTATACACTGGACAGAGATGCCCTAGATAAGAGATTTATTCAGACCCATCTCAGAGACCCACTCTATATTCTCCAATGTAAACCCAACCCAAGGAATGATGGGAATAAAGGAGAATACATGCTACTGAGTACATAATACATGCAAGGCAGTGTTAGGTCTGTTTTACAGGTAAGAAAACAGGTTTAAGAAAGTTAAATAACGGATACAAGTTGGAATGAAGATGTAGTTTTCATTCTAACAACCATGATTTTCTAGAGTGAAATGTTCTAAGAAAATTGAACAATCCATTTACCAAAGAAATTTCTACAAACATTTAAAATATACTAAAGAACAACACAAGTTATGTCTACTCCAAAGAATGTGCAGTGTCTTTCATAGTGGAAAAATCTCATTGTAGAAGAGTGTTGAGAATGAACATTTTTAGTAAATACATTGCTTATTTATTCCTTTGCTTAACTTGCTATGTGTCTTTTCTGCATGTAAATGACATTAGAACAAGAATGTTATCTATCTTGTACACTGTTACAGTCATAGTTCCTCAAATGGTTCATGGCACTTGGTAAATATTCTATAAATATCTGTTCTATGAAATAATTTATTAATAATTAAACACAACCTTAACCATATCTATTCAATCTCCTACCACCTTTACATAGACCCCATCTTTCCATAAACTGGGTTAAAGGAGTAACTGTCTAAGGGGCTGTGTTTAAAAGAGTAATACATCTACCAGATTCTAGGTACTATTGAAGGACTTTCTGTTTTGATTAATGACTGTTCCTGGATGTTTAGGAAAAATGGATCTAGAACCAACAGAAACCACTGAATATTTGAAGACTGTATTCCTCAGACCACTGTCCCTAGTAAGCTGTGATATCTTCAACAGGTAACTCACTGAGTTGGTGTTTGTATTTCCTCAGCTATGGAATGAGTAAGTTTATGAAGTTGATCTCTCATACTATCTCTGAAATCTAAACTTCAGTGACTCTAGGAATTACATTGTTGATTGCCTTTTCACATTTCAGAAGAGTGGGAAGACTAATTTAAAATGAAAGCAGTTATGGAATAGGTTATATTTACTTGCATATTAGTTGAAATTACAGCATATAATAATACATGATATGTAAACATAAAATATGAAAGTATAAAATACAGCAGTAGAAAACATCATAAATTGAATTTCATTGTCTAAGATAACTTTTCTTTTTTCTGATTATGTATTTTCATGCAGATAATATAGTTTCCTTAAAAAATTATCCCATAACAAAACCACTCAAAATGATCAATTTTACCTTAAAGATTATTTATGTAGAATTTATTACACTACCAGAAATTAGTATTTTTGCACACATCTTAGAGAAGCAGATAATACATTTACTTTTATAGACAAAGCTTAATTATTATTATAAATTGTTAAACCAATAACCTTTAAAGGTCTATGGTATTCAATTTTCTTAAACTAATTAAAAATACATAAGAGATATTTTGTTTTCATTGACTTTATAAAATTCCCTGATTAACATACCAGATGCCACAGTTCTTCAAGCCTGATGAAGGCTCCCTGGAGTTAATGTCCTTTCAGCAGTTGTTGCCAGAGAAATGAAACATATTGTGCAAGGCTGCATAACCATATGATTTTGCTCATATTGAGGAATTACTGCTCTAAGAAAAACCAACTTGATAAAAAAATAGTTTACAATAATACACTATCTAGATAATGATGAATTTTCAATGCAGGTCAGTGCCATGGTATCCCTTCATATTCCAGTTCTAGACCTCTATTTCTATTCTTCCTTATACATGTCATTCTCACAGAACAAAAAAGCTCTACAGCAGCTATAGAAACAATGTGACCTCCTGGTGATGAATACTGATAATCAATCAGGACCACATTTTTCTTTGATTTCTCAACCTTCCTTGAAGCTGAGTAGTTGAGGAGCAGAGCCTATTGTGGCCAAAAAGACTGAAGTCTGCTGCAAGTTTTTTCTTTCCCAATAATATACCTAGCACAACCCTTTCCCTTCAGTCACTGATTTGTATCATTTTTCTGTTCAAGAGAGAATAGGCATGAGATCTCTCAAAGAACTGTAAGAACACTGAAACTTTTAATAGTAGAGGCCCTAAACCAATTAGAGCCACTATTTCCAAGACTTATTATGTGGAAATAAAATGAGCCCTAGTCATTCACTACTACAAACTAGATTTTCTACTAATTGCAGCCAAATACCTTTCTAATTTATATACCAACAATTTAGAATTGCACCTCCCTTTAGCCATTTTTACTTAAAAACCAGCATCTCTTGCCTGTTTTAGCCATCTTCAGTTTTATTGCCTGCAGTTTAATCCTTTTACCATCTGATTGTCTTCCTATAATTCAAAACTCATCAGTTCATGTCCCCTTTAAAAACCTTTCAGTGATTCCGCAATTCTGTTAGAACAAAGTTTAAAAGTCTCATTATAGCCTGGATAATGGACACATTGTATCTTAGTTTCACTAATTAATTTATTAATTCAAAGATTATTCATTCATTGCATATTCATTAAAGATCAAGTGGATATGGAGCCAGCAGAAATCTATGTAGTGGCCTCTTTATCACAATTTCTCACTTTTGAAGGGCCTGAACCTTGCCTTTGATCCCAGTTTAGAAGCTTCAATCCACCAGCTAATAAGACTTTAGATTCAAATCATTGGGTGTAGAAAATAATACATAATAAATTTCTGGACTTCTAGATCCTGTAACTCAAAATATTGCCAAAAAGAATTATTCTTATTTCATAAAAAATTCTATTACATATAAAGATATTGAGATTTATTCTCTGGTTCATTAAAATTATACAAGTGAGTTTTTAAGGGCCAGTCTCCAACCCTCCAGTCTTGGGCTTTTTACTCATTTCATTGTGAGAACCAATAGGTTTCATGCAGAATTATTCAATTGTTCACTCAAATAACTATAAGCATCAGTTAAAAAACTTCGTCAGTAAATACAGTTGCTTTTAGAACTGACATTAGTAAATCAGTAGGATGAAAGTGTAAAGATGCTACTAATAACACATGCAATTAGAAGGAACAAACACAAATACATTTTGATACTAATGGAAACAAATAATTCACAGAAAAATGCACATTGGTAATGCTTCAGCTAACATTAAGTGGTCACAAAATGATACACACATCTAAAATTTTTTTATGAGATAAAGTAACCAAAATTGACATTGACACATGTTTTCAGCAGTTTGAAATAACTGCTTCAACCACATTCTTGTACTTCATCTGATGCACTGTGGTAGTATACTATTACTTAAATATTATCTTCTCTTATAGAGTTTATATAGAAATCTTCCAAAAATAAATCATTAATGTAAGAAGTAAGTATATATCATTGTCTTAGTCACTTTAGGCTGCTGTATCAAATATATAACAGAATGGGTGGCTTCAACAACATTCAGTCTCGTAGTGCTGAAGGTGGAAGTTCAAGGTGATGGCAGATATAGTGTCTGATGAGGGCCCAATTCCTGGTTTGCAGATGGCTGCCTTTTCCTACTATCCTCCCATGGAGATGAAAAGCTACCTTTCTTCTCCTTCTCATATGGACACTAATCCTAACATGGGGCCCCCATACTCATGATCTAATAATTTACCAAAGACCCCCACCTTCTAACACTATAACATTGGAGGTTAGAGTTTCAAAGTATGAATTTGGTGGCAAACACAAACATGCATTCCATAAGATTCATATATATGTATAGAAGAGTTAAAATTTAAGCTATCCTGTAGAAAAATATAGAATATTAAGCAAATATATATTAAATCTCATTTTGCATACAGAAGAATAAACTCCACTCATGTTCAGCAGCTTTATCCTTGAACAAATATATATTGAGCATTGACCACAAGATCTATAAAAATCACAATGTCTTCTATTTACATGGTGTTTTACAGTTGCAAAACCCTTGTTTGTGCTTTCTTTCTTATTTTATCCTCATGTCTAATCTGCCAATCCAGATATTTTTATTGATTTAGAATATACTTTCCAAACATTTTAACAGAAGTTCCAATTATACTGATAAAAATTAAGATCCTTATATTATGAACTTTAGTCTTTGGTGTTTTTACTTAGCAGCTTTGTATAATACAAAATCAGTCACTGAAGTCAAGCAGTCTCACATTTGAATTGTGGCTATAAACTGTTTTAGTTGCATAATGTCACCTAACTTCTTTAAGTAAAAATAGATTTTCCAAGATTTGTTGACACCATTGACAAGATTCAATGGATTGTCATGTTTCAAGTGCTTAGTGCAAGACCGGAAATATTGCAGGCACCCAAAGTGCTCCCCACAATCCCTCTTTCATTTCCTCTCTCTTCTTAAAGACAAATGTAGGTTTAAGAGGAAGGAGTGCTGGAAAAAAAAATGACAATTATTTTCTATTTCATGGGAAAATGGAAAGCCTATGTAAGTTTTTCTGAGTTCATGCCAAGAATAGACTTTAGTCACTGAAAATTCATTGTGCCAAATGGCCTGGTTTGTAAAACCAAAGATAACATAGAATAATTTGGAGGT
>PVHX01025669.1:0-21977 GCA_004024805.1 Geosciurus inauris | reverse complement strand
CGTTTATTTTCAAAAGGGGTTTTAGAGAGAAAATACTATCCAGCACTTAGAAAATAAACTAGATTCTTCTAAGTGAGAGCAGTCTGTCAAGGTTTAGCCTCGTTTTCCTAATTCTTTAAAACAACCATTACACGGATCTCAAATGTGTTTTCTAAACTGTGTGCAAATAAAAGAACTTTGTGGGCAATAAAACTATTGAACACTTGGTTAACTCAAGATAGTTCCACTGCAGCCACCGTGAACAAACCAAAGCTTGATTCGTGGTTACATCTATCAAAACATTGTCACTTCTTTTCTGCTAGGTGAAATATGGACACATGGTGATCCGGCTTAGTACCCTTCCTTGTGTTTTGGTATGCAGTTGGTGATTTATCATTGCTTCTGGAGAACTGGAGCCCTTCTTATCTTCTCCACCTACTAGATAATTAATATATTCATGAAATGGTTATTTACTCTCAAATAGGAGGCCAATAGAAAAATAACACTAATTGTTTTGACAGGAGTTTACTTAGGAGTTATCTGGGAGAACAAATGTTTCTTTTGTAGTGTGAGGAAGGCAAGCACTTATCTATGTATTAAGCTTATTTTTGTTCTTATGGTAGACAGGCCAAAGTAATCTTGGGTGGGGAAAAAAGTCTAGAAGTGATTTAAGTGAAATTACATCTGACATTCCCCAAAATATTTTGATAGTCCATTTATTTTTTTCAGTTCTAGGGAGATTAGCAACATGATTTACATGTTAATGGCTATATATGCTAATGGATTTATTCATCATCTGTGCATCATTGTATTTTTAAAATGTAAATTGGCCTTTAATTTAAAAAGATCCCACCTGTCTTTCTTTGATACCAGCTTAGATATAACTGATTTATATCCATTTATCAGAAGAGCTTTAAGCATGAGAAAGAGTTGTTTTTAAATACACTTTTTTAAACAAAGGTTCCCTAAAAGACATGTTTCCTTCTTAAGTACCAATGTCACTATTGGGGTTTGTGCCTCACCTTGCAACTTTGAGCATGTCATCACCCTCTCTGGGCCTGTTTCCTCCTTTGTAACTAAACCAGTTTGCCTCTAAGGACTCTTCCAGTTCCAGACGATCTCAGATTCTGCAATTGCCCTCCTGGAAACCAAATCTGCAATAAAACCTTCCTAACTCTTTTATTTTTTAGTAGTGAGCCACATCCCCAGCCCTATTTATTTGTGTTTTTATTAAGAGACAGGGTCTCACTGAGTTGCTTAGCACCTCGCTGTTGCTGAGGCTGGCTTTGAACTCATGATTCTCCTGTCTCAACCTCCCAAAGTGCTGGGATTACAGGCATGCATCACCATGCCCACGTCATGCCCGGCTAAGCCTTCCTAACTCTTTATTTCTTTCCCTAAAAAATTTTGCCCAGCAGCACAGAGAGAAACGTTAATCCATATCTCTCTCTCTCTCTCTCTCTCTCTCTCTTTCTCAAGATGTTGTGGATGGAACCCAGGTCTCATGCATAATAGATAAGGTTCTACCACTAAGCTACCTCCCAGCCCCAAGTTAATGAATGTTTATATTTTATCCAATATGCACCAGGCATTTTACAAATATAATCTTCTTATTCCTTAGGACCACCCTGCAAAATCCATTTTATAGATGAGGAAACTGAGGTGCAGAGAGGCAAAATATCTTATAACAAGCTCCCAGCTACTCATTGGTAAAACTGAGCCTGTCATCAGAGAGGAATTCTCACCACTACACAACAGTCCCACACAAAAAGATAATGGCTATCAGAAGATTAAGCTTCTAGTCCCACCTTATCACATATTTCCTGGGACAAATCCTCTACCTCAATTTCCTTAGCCTATATAGATATTGTACTCTAAGATGGTATCACCTATTTCATGAATGGTGACAAAATCAGGACAATAGTTTTTAAAAAAATTTAAAAGGAGGTAAACCATCTGGGTGTGGTGGTGCAGGCCTGTAATCCCAGCTATTTGGAAGGCTGAGACAGGAGGACAGCAAGTTCAAGGCCAGCCTCAGCAATTTAGTGAAACCCTGGCTTAAAATTAAAATGTTTTAAAGGGCAGAAGATAGAGTTCAATGGTAGAGCACTTGTCTAGCATGTGGAATGTCCTGAATGCAATCTCTATAACCACGGGAGGGAGGGAAAAAAAAGATAGACTATGCACTCTTCCTCAATGGAAGAAGAAACTTTGCCGTTGCAGGTGACATGAGCCTGGAGCCACCCTCTCCAAATACAGAATGGCATTTGGTGGATGAATTGAGATGTAGGAAAAATACCTTCCTATGGTAGCATTCTCTAATCACATTTCTTATGGTTAGAAGAACATTCCATAAAGAGGGAAATTTCTGGAAAATATAATACAATACCTTCTTTTTTTTTTTTTTTTTTTGGTACTGGGGATTGAACTCAGGGGCACTTGACCACTGAGCCACATCCCCAGCCCTATTTTGTGTTTTTTTATGTAGAGACAGGGTCTCACTGAGTTGCTTAGCACCTCGCTATTGCTGAGGCTGGCTTTGAACTCACAATTCTCCTGTCTCAGCCTCCCTAAGTGCTGGGATTACAGGGTTGCACCACTGCACCCGGCTAATTCAATACCTTCTTTTGACCCAAGATAGAATCTTAATTCTACAAAATGAAAGTAACTGAAAAGTATGCTTTATGACTATGTTTTAACTTCATACATACCTAACACTTTTAAAGTAAACAGAGAAAATCAGCCAGATTTGATCCTAACCAAAAGGTCTTTGAAACCACTGACAAACATGGGGTGACTTACCCAAATGTGTGTTTGAAGATTCTAGTAAGAAATAATGTTTTTTATAAAAACTTTAAGATGTGCAGAAATGTAAGGAGTGGAATGAGAAAATAACATGGAATTTAAAGATAAAATTCAAATCTTCTTGGCAGGCAATGTAAGATGCTCCAGGGAGACCTCTTTGGGAACTCAGTAGAAACAAATGATCTTTCTGGAAAGACAAGAGTGGGGCTTTGAAAAAAGAATCAGGCCACTTAGATGAAGGAATAGACTAGTCCATGGAATCCACTTACAGTTTTCCCATAAAGGGTATTTGGGGGTCCATGTGCCAGAAAGCAGGAGCATCCTAGAGGAAGAAAACTAAGAAAAAGCTGAGAATTTGAGTACTAGGCAAGAAAGGGTGCCAAGAACTAGAGATGGGAACTGTGGGCATCTTGTGTGATCGCCACAATTTTGTAACTTTCTCAAATTCAGTATTTTTGTCTTATCTACTTTTTTAGTGATTTTGCTGCACATCCTTTAGAGTTTTATTTTGTATTATTTTGGAGGTCTACATTCCCTTGAAGAGTCAGAGGAAGGCTGTAGAACTCCTCTTGTCCCTCCCTGTACCCCTGGACAATGCACTGAGATGCAAATAACTCATGCAATTTGGGGTGCTGGGGCATGAAAAAAGTCCAGGTTAAAAATCTCTGTGGTGACATACTTCAAACAAGTGCCCAATTAAGAAAGCAATTGTAGCCTGCGCAGTGGTGTACAACTGTAATCCCAGCACTTTGGGAGGCTGAGACAGGAGAATCGTGAGTTCAAAGCCAGCCTCAGCAACAGTGAGGTGCTAAGCAACTCAGTGAGACCTTGTCTCTACATAAAAAAACACAAAATAGGGCTGGGAGGTGGCTCAGTGGCCGAGTGCCCCTGAGTTCAATCCCCAGTACAAAAAAAGGTCAGGGATGTAGCTTAGTAGTAGGATGCTTGCTCAGTATGCACGATGCCCCAGGGGGGAGGGGGATTGCTCCATTTTTAACTATCAGGTTGATAATAAATATTAAAACACTCAATAATGTCACCTGTGGAGGAAATAAGCAAGTTCCTGTACCATTGATAGAGGTGTAGATCAATGACAACTCTTTTTTTTTTTGTACTGGAGATTGAACTCAGGGGCACTCAGCCACTGAGCCACATCCCCAGCCCTATTTTGTGTTTTATGTAGAGACAGGGTCTCACTGAGTTGCTTAGTGCCTCGCTGTTGCTGAGTCTGGCTTTGAACTCGCGATTCTCCTGTCTCAGCCTCCCTAAATGCTGGGATTACAGGCTTGTGCCACCGCACCCAGCTCAGTGAAGACTCTTAAGAGAATTTTTAACACGCTCCCCTCCTGGGGATGGAACCCAGAGCTCCACACATGCTAGACAAGCCCTGTACCACGGAGCCACATCTCCAGCCCGGAATGCATCTTTCATCTAAACTATTCAAGATTGGGGAAACAACATCAATTTCTATCAGTAAAAGATTGATTAAATAAAAACAGGAATGTCTATCCATACTTGTGGTACTAGTGATCATCTCATTGCTAAGCAATGACACTCTCTCTCATCTCCCTTTACTTACTGTGGTATATACTTGGGGATGAAAGATATCCAGTCAAATTGGGGTTGACCTGAAGTCTGTACAAGGGGATTAATCACTGAGTCACCAAATGAATCTCTACATAAGGTAACTCATGAGGCAATGAATCAAAGCACTGGCTGGGCAGGCAGGCACTTGGGGGCATTCCTGAGGGGCTGTACTATTAGGACAAGAATTTCAACAATAGCAGGCATGATGGAGCATGTCTGTAATCCCACCAGCTTGGTAGGCCAAGGCAGGAGGACCACAACTTCAAGGCTAGCCTCAGCAACTTAGGCCCTAAACAACTCAGTGACACCCTTTCTCTAAATAAAAAATAAAAAGGACTGGAGATGTGGCTCAGGGATTAAGCATCCCTGAGTTTAATTCCTGGTACCAAAAAAATAAAAATAATTTCAACAATGATTCATAACCTTCTGAAAATCTAATGAGAACTAAGGATCCATTATCTAGAAATGCACATATTCACAAATTTTTTGCATATGAGTTCAGGTAATTCTTGGACCCCCTGAAATGGATTCATAGACATCAAACTGAGAACTCTTATCTCAGACTTAAAATAATAGTTCTTTGGAGCTAGAGTTAGAGGGAAAACTACCAGTGTTAGCTGACTACAGAGAATCCCACATCTGGGCACTCCGATTTTCTTGAAATTCCTAATCTAAGCCTTCAAATGAATCCTCAAACATTGCTCAGAGGGCTGGGGATGTAGCTCGGTGAAAAGCTCGCCTAGCATGTGCAAATCCATGATTGAATCCTTGGGTTCAATCCCCAGTACCCGGGAATCCCCACTTGATTACTTTAGAAACCTCTCTTATTTTCCACGACAACTATGTCATGGCTATTCCCACACCTACCCTCTTCAGGTGTGACCTTGCCATTTAGCTCATTGAGCAAAGCAAAATCATCAAACAAGAATGGCTCCTCTTCCTTTTCCAACCTACAGACTAAACCACACTCGCCCTCAGATCTTCTTCTTGCTACATCTGAGAAAATGCTCCCCCAGTCCAAGGAGAACCTGCCCATATGCTTTCCTGTTTTGTTTTGTTGTGGTGCTGGGGATTGAACCCATGGCCTTGTGCATGCAAGGCAAGCACTCTGCCAATTGAGCTATATGCCCAGCCCTCATATGCTTCTTGATTCCTCTCTATGCCAGCTTCTCCCAAGGTTGTACTCAAAATAAAATAAAAATTCAACCCAGGCTAAGCACAGTAGTGCATGCCTGTAATTGCAGTGGCTCAGGAGGCTGAGGCAGGAGGATTGTGATTTCAAAACTAGCTTCATCAACGTATTGAGGTGCTAATCAACTCAGTGAGACCCCCAAAACACCACAACGACTCTAGAGAGATTAAGAAAGTGCCACTGTGTCCAGCATGCTAGACAACTGCTCTAGTACTGAGCTGCATCCCCCATGTTATTACTGCTCTGCATAAATCCAGGATAATACAGAAAGCTGGGAAACCAGATATTTATTGCACCTACTGTGTATGTGCCAGGTCATGCTTGCTACTAGGGATAAAATGGTGAGACAAATGCCAGTGTGTCTCTTCTCTCATGGTGCTTCCAGTCTGTTATGGTTTGGGGTTTTTTTGGGGGGGAGACAATACTGGGGATGGAACCCAGAGGTGCCTCACCATTGAACTGCATCCCCAACTCTTTTTATTTTGAGACAGGGTCTTCCTAAGTTGCCTAGGTTGGATCTTAAATGCTATCCCACCAAAGCTTATGTGTTATAGACTTGGTCCCCAGCTGGTGGTATTATTGGGAGGCAGTAAAAGCTTTGGGAGGTGGGATCTAGTTGGAAGAAATGGTCATTGGAAGTGTGCCCTTGAAGGAGATACTGGGATTCCAGATCCCTTCCTTCTCTGCTTTCTACTGCCATCAGGCGAGCATGTTCCTCTGCTACAAACTTCTGCCTTGATGTGCTGCCTTGCCATAAGCCTCAAGGCAATGGGGCAAGCAACTATGGGTTGACAAACCTCTGACACCATGAGTCAATATGAATTTTTCTTTGTTTTAAGTTGTTTTTATCAATTATTTTATCTCAGGGACAGAAAACTGCCTAACAGTTAAATGGAGAAGTGAGGGAGCAAAGATGTAGGGATTTCAAGGTTTGCCCAGGCTCTACGAGGCATTCAGTAAAGTGAGTGAATCAAATCATAGATTCTACCCTCTCCTCAATAGCAAAGTCATTGTTTTGTTTTTTTTTTTTAAGCGAGCAAAAGAGCTGAGCATGGTGGTACATGCCTTTAATCCCAGCAGCTCAGGAGGCTGAGACATGGAGGATCACAAGTTCAAAGCCAGCCTCAGCAAAAGCAAGGTGCTAAGCAGCTCAGTGAGACCCTGTCTCTAAACAAAATACAAAATAGGGCTGAGGATGTGGCTCAGTGGCCGAATAACTCTGAGTTCAATCCCCAGTACCAAGAAGAAAAAAAAAGTGAGCAAAGGAAAAATACATTTTTTTTTTGTACTGGGGATTGAACCCAGGGATGCTTAACCACTGAGCTACATCCTCAGCGCTTTTTTACTTTTGAGACAGTCTCACTAAATTGCTAAGGCTGCCTGTGAACTTGGGATCCTCCTGCCTCTGGAATTGCATATGCCACTAGGCCCAACAGCTAAGGAAGAAATTTAAGGAAATATGCTAAATGTACTCATGCTTTAAGTTTTGTGTAGAAGCCCAACATATAGCAGTTTTTGTTTGTTTTACATATTTTCTATCATTTTTCTCTTTAATAAGTTTGAAAAAGTTAGATATATTGAGTACTCTATACAAATATAAAATATAAAAAAGAAGGTTATTACAACATGATTGTAACTACATGAGCTATAAGTAGGTAGACAATGTTTTATAGACAAAATGAAATAAACTGTGCTAGGCTTCCAGTCATAATACTTGGTTGGGCAAATATCTTTTTCTCTCTGTACCTCTGTATGTTTATTGTCACATCCCAAAAAAGTGGTAAAATTGTTCCTACCTCACACAGTTGGTATGAGAATTAAATTAGTTAATATGTAAAATACGCCTAAGTAAAGCAGAGAGATTTTTTTGGGGGGTGGGTACCGAGGATTGAACTCAGGGGCACTTGACCACTGAACCACATCCCCAGCCCTATTTTGTGTTTTATGTAGAGACAGGGTCTCACTGAGTTGCTTAGTGCCTCACCATTGCTGAGGCTGACTTTGAACTCGCGATTCTCCTGTCTCAGCCTCCCAAAATTCTGGGATTACAGGCGTGCACCATCACACCTGGCTGAAGCAGAGAGAATTTTGAAGACAGTGAAACTCCTCTGTACAATACTACAGAGATGTGTATATATTATTATCCACACAAGGAATAATCACTAATGTAAAAGGGGTACTTTGGGTGGTTGTGATATATGTGTCAATGGAGGTTCATTCATTGTAAAAAATGTACCACTGTAATGTGGGATGTTGATGGAGGACTGTGTGTATGTCAAGGGGTGTGTATGGGAACTCTCTGTACCTTCTGTTCGATTTTACTGTGAACCTAAAACTGCTATAAAAAGTGAAGTGTATTTTAAAATACTCAGTACATTGACTGGCACATAGGAATCATTCAAAAACTGTCAGTTATAATTTTTATTACCATCATTATTATGTTATAACATGCTCTGGTCCTGGTAGGTGTTCAGTTAAGTGTTACTGATGAATAGTTTCCAATATGGTTGTTTTGTCTCCCTTTAGACCCTTGTTCTGAGCTCCAAGGCTGATTATTCAAGGGAAATTCCCACTAAGCCCCCAAATCCCTCCCTCTCCATTGCTTGCCTGTGGCCCCCAGCATCTAGCAGGTGCTTCAGGCAGCACTAGGGCCTACCCACTGTGATTCCGTGATTTCCTCCACACCCCTTCATTACAGACTGCCCTGGGGCACTGATCTTCCTCATCCCTGTCTGTATCCCCAATTCCTAGCTCAAAATCTGGAACCAAAGCAGAGTCAATAAAGGTTTCATTGGATGAATAAATGAATAAAAAAGAACAAATGAATGAACAAACTAATGACAAAGTATTTACATGTACCTACTAATGGTACATATAAATACACGCATGTGCATGGTACACACCTATGTCATGACATTACAATTCTGAATTATTTTTTGTTTCTAATTTTCAAATTAAAAGAAAATATTCCTAATGTTTGATATAGGAGAGTATTGATCATTGTAAAAGGGAATTTGGCATGAGATAAAGAGATAAGATTGAAGGAAGAAGACCAGTATGGACAGGAAGGCTATGGTATGGAAAGTAGATGCAGGAAGATGGACAAAACAAAGAGGTGTGATCCTGCTTCCCTCCCAGTTCTAGTAGTCCCTGTCCAGAAAGGCCATTAGGGTAATGTATATGATAGTTCCCTGGTAACTGGAACTGGACAAATTGGGCTTAACTACTGTTTCTACAAATTATTTAACTTCTCAGAGCCTCAGTTTGCTAATATAGGGATAATACTACTAATTTCACAATGTTACTGTGAAGATTATATGAAATATTTCTAAATCAGGCAAGGAGGAAAAAAATTTTAAATGTTGTATCTAGATTACAGATTCTCAAACTTTGGAATTCTTGAACATTATTGGCCAAGTCTGATGGCTCATGCCTATAATCCCAGCAGCTCAGGAGGCTAAAGCAGGAAGATCATAAGTTTAAAGCCAGCCTCAGCAAGAGTGACGTGCTAAGCAACTCAGTGAGACTCTGTCTCTACATAAAACACAAAATAGGGCTGGGGATGTGGCTCAGTGGTCAAGTGCCCTTGAGTTCAATCCCTGGTACCAAAAAAAAGCTAATAAAAATTTAAAAAATAAAATAAAAGGGCTGGAGATATAACTCAGTGGTATAGTGCTTGCCCAGCATCCATGGCTTTGATCCCCAGTAACCCCCTCCCCCCAAAAAAAACCCACAATAATAAGTACTGGTGAGGATGCAGAGACATTGGAAACATCAAATATTGTTGGTGGAAATATAAAGTTTCATAGCTACTGTAGAGTACAATTGGATGATTGCCGCAAGTTAAATATGTAATTAACATATGACCTAGCAATTCAACTCCTAGATATACATTTTCTGAAAATGGAGACTCAGATAAATAATTATATGCCAGTGTTCATACAAGGATTATTCACAACAATTAAAAGGTGGAAACAATCCAAATGTTCATCAGCAGATAAATGGATAAGCAAAATGTGATACATTTGTACAACAAAATATTATTCAGTCATAAATGGAATGAAATTCTGATACATGATACAACATAGATGATCCTTGAAAACATCAGTGTAAGTCAAGTCAGACACAGAAGGACAAATACTGTATGATTTCACCTATTGAAACATCTAGAATATTCAAATTCACCAAGACAGAATATATATAAGAGGCTACCTGCGGGGCATGCTGGCTCACTCCTGTAGTCTCAGTGGCTTGGGAGGCTAAGGCAGGAGCATCATGAGTTCAAAGCCAGCCTCAGCAACTTAGTGAGGCCCTAAGCAACTCAGCAAGACCCTGTCTCTAAATAAAATATAAACAAAAGGGCTGGGGATGTGGCTTGGTGGTTGAGCGGTTGAGCACCCTGGGTTCAATCCCCAGTACCAAAAAAAAAAAAAGAGAGAGAGAGAGGGGCTACCAGGGGCTGGAGAGAAGGGAAAGCAGGAAGTTGCTTAATAGGTACAGTTTGTTTGGGATGATTGTTTTGGAAATAGATAGTGGTAATGGCTGAACAGTTTTGAGAATGTAATTAGTGTACTAACTTGTACACTTAAAAATGGCAACATTTTATATGCTTTATTGCCATAAAAATAAAAAGAATGTGTTATAATTCAGTAATGTCTTACAAATAAATGATACATATATTGATTATTTAATCTGCATATGAATTTTTGGAGCACTTATGTCCTCCACCAGTCACCTACCCTCTAAAATAACTATAGATCGAGATAATTCAAGTTAATACAAAAGTTATACTTCAACTCTGTATATAAGATCCTCAGTTACTCACTTTGTGGTGGGAACACAAACATCCCTGTTGGAGTTTGGTACACTTGCTACATGGCAAATATTGATTAAATGCTTCCTCAATAAATGGGTCTCTGTAGTACAATGTCCGGTTCATGTGTGTCAATTAGACTGTGAGTGGATGTGTGTGCACGTGGGCAGACACACATGCACTCAATAGAGAAAGAGGGGAAAAGGGTAGCAGAGAAGTAGAAAGAACAGAAAGGGCCTGCCCCTGAATCCTGGCTAATTGCTTCCTGTCAGGAGAGGCACTGAGGATGGCCTTTGCCCCATACTGATTCCTGCAGGTGCAAAAGGAGGACTACTGTTAATATGACAGAGAGAGGTCATGCTGTACATGGCACACATATAAACAGGCCCCAAGCCTCCAGAGCTGTCAGAATAGCGCCTTTCATGATCCTTGAAACTGAATCAGAGAGAAAACAAAGAAGGGTAGCTCTTAAAATCTGTGGTTCCTGCCATTGCTGGAAGTAGATTTGAAGCATCTGGAAGGAACAGTTCCTATATTGAGAAGTTTGCATTAAATTGAACAGGATAGGAAAGTAGGAATGGGTGGCTGGACATGTTCCAGAATAAGAAAGGAGAGAGCATCCTTTCAAAATATGTGGAGAGCTTCTACTGTTCATCATTCAGTAAAAGTTCATGGATCTAAATATCCTATGTTGCCAGTAGCATAAACAGTAAGAGGCATGACTTCAAAATGATTGTTTTTGTTCATTCTTCAAAAAATGATATTATGGCAAGCCTGTAATCCCAGCACTCTGGGAGGCTGAGACAGGAGAATCACGAGTTCAAAGCCAGCCTCAGCAATGGCGAGGTGCTAAGCAACTCAGTGAGACCCTGTCTCTTAAAAAAAAAAAAAAGATAGGGCTGGGGCTGGGGCTCAGTATTACAGCACTTGCCTAGCATGTTCAAGGCCCTGGTTTGATTCCCAGGACCGCAAAAGGGGTAGAAAATGGTGAAAAGGCAGGGTTTTTTTTGGGGGGGGTACTGGGGATTGAACTCAGGGGCACTCGACCACTGAGCCACATCCCCAGCCCTGTTTTGTGTTTTATGTAGAGACAGGGTCTCACTGAGTTGCTTAGTGCCTCGCTGTTGCTGAGGCTGGCTTTGAACTTGCGATCCTCCTGTCTCAGCCTCCCAAAGTGCTGGGATTACAGGCTTGAGCCACCGCGCCTGTCTAAAAGGCAGGTTTTATAAGGATGAGAATGCTATTTTTTAAAACTCAACCCAGGCCTTCTTATTCATACAGTAGATCATCCGAATTTAATCCACTTATCCATTTAATCAATTATTAAGAAAATAAAATCAAATAGGGCACAAGCAAAGATCATCAGGTAAGTTAGAAAAATGAGTTCAAGATACAGTTCTCCACCTGACACTTTTGGACCTTAAAGCAAAGTGAGGAAATACTCAGTTTCTTGCCAGTTAATTCTATACAACCAGGTGTAAGCATTTGAGAGAGAAAGAAAGTGTTGCTGCAAGCTGACAAAAGGACTCATGAATTATTCATGTTGTCACTGAACTGAAATCTGCAACCTGAGCTTCTGCAACTATCATGCAAATTTAAGCCAGGTCTTACTCTGGTAAATTTCATTGTTCACCTTTCCAGGGTTAAGGACTATGAGTGTTCACCCCCAAAGTTGTACTGTGGAGGCTGAGGATAGAGCTCAGTTGGTAGACTGCTTGCAACGTGTGCACAAGACCCTGGGTTCAATCCCCAGCACCACAAAAAAACGTGAATTTATAGCCCATGGCTACTGACTTTAAAAAGATCAGCCCTTCCTTTAAAGCATAAGGATCCCTTAGTCTAGGGATGCTTCTCTGACCCACATCATGGCCTCTAATATTTTGCCAAAATCTAAAAGTCTTTTGGTTTTAAAATTTCAAAAAAATTCTTTTGGGTTCTTTCCTTAGGCTCATGGAGTTAGTGGAAAAGAATTAATTTTACCATCTTCCCTGATGTGTATTAAAGCAACACTCATCAACCTGGACATCTGTCTAACGTTCACCCTATGTCAAAAGCCTTAACATGCACAATCATTCGTTTTATGAACATGATTCTGTGACACAATTGTGATAAATATTCTTGTTTTTTTTTTTTGGTACTGGAGATTGAACTCGGGCTACTCGACCACTGACCCACATCCCCAGCCCTATTTTGTGTTTTATGTAGAGACAGGGTCTCACTGAGTTGCTTAGCACCTCGCCATTGCTGAGGCTGGCTTTGAACTCGCGATTCTCCTGTCTCAGCCTCCCAAAGTGCTGGGATTACAGGAGTGTGCCACCACACTGTCTGTGATAAACATTCTTATCTCCATTTCACAGTGGAGGGGAATCCCTCAGAGGTAAAGTGACCTATTAAAGATCTCATAGGTGCATAACCAGTTTGAACTCAGGTTCTGATTTCTGGCCTACTGGCCTTTTTACAAACTTTTGGCCATCTCCAGGCCAAATTCAGCCCTAAGTATGTGTTGCCAACATCTAGAGATCGAGAAGTTTTTGTGAGTTAGGAGACCGAGTTTGAGTCACAAGCTAGAGGCCAGCCTTGGAAACTTAGAGATACCTAGTCTCAAAATAAAAAATAAAAGGAACTGGGACTGTAGCTCAGTGGTATAACTCTCCTGGCTTCAATCTCCAGTAAAACCCCTCATCCTTGTAAAATGAAAAGATTTTCAGAGAAAAGTTGGATGCTGGGGGTGGGGGGGTGTTAGTGCTGAAGATTGAACCCAGGGGACACTACCACTGAGCAACATCTCCAGCCTTTTTTTTATTTTTAATTTTGAGACAGTGTCACTAAATTGCTGAGGCTAGCTTTTATTATTGTGTTACTAGGCATTGAATCTGGGATCTTGGACATACCAGAAAGGTGCTCTACCACTGAGCCACATCCACAGACCCCTGAGATTGGCTTTTTAAAAATAATGTGTACTAGCCATACAAAGTCCACACTTGCAAAGGGCAGTTACTTGCCTGGGGCTGAGAAATTTCTGGCGTCTGGGGATGGAACACATACTTTCCAATTTATCCCAGTCTGTCCTCAGTCCACTTTTTTCATTTGTGTTCCTGGTCTGGTCCCCAGAGGCCTCTGAGACTGTAGCTCAGAATCACCTTTCTTGTCAAAATTGTCGAATTTGATTTTGAAAATTTTCATACTGAAAATATGAGATGGCTACATTTCCCAATCTGTCTTCATTTTCTTCTTTCCCTGGCATATAAGCAAATAACAAGCCCCAAATCATATGAATTTACACCCTTATGCAGCAAGCACATCCTAAGTGCCACATTACAGGATGTGGCTCCCGTGGTGACTACCAATGATTGCAGCAGTTTAGATACTTAGAGCGTCTCAGTTTGTCCTCATTTACCCTGTAAATTGTGTGCTCTTGAAAGCACACTTGGCTGTTCCTTGGTTTTTGATGAGGAGAATGTTTGACTGCCAGTCAAAATAGACACCAAATCAGCCGGGTGTGGTGGCTCACGCTTGTAATCCCAGCACTTTGGGAGGCTGAGAAAGGAGGATCACGAGTTCAAAGCCAGCCTCGGCAACGACGAGGCGCTAAGCAACTCAGTGAGACCCTGTCTCTACATAAAACACAAAATAGGGCTGGGGAGGTGGCTCAGTGGTCGAGTGCCCTTGAGTTCAATCCCTAGTACCAAAAAAAAAAAAATAGACACCAAATCAACAACAGGTTAGTCACTCTTGACTGCAAGGAAACATTATAGATCAAAGCTGCCTATAGTTGAGTAACCAAACTGGATGATCCTCTAAATGTTCTGCTCCCAAGTGCTGGTCAGCCTTCCCCCTTACCTCCAATGCAGCAGAGATTCTGGCCATGACATTGTCAATGAAGGTGATTTCTGTGGACCTGCCTACCATGCACTTATGGTTACAGAAAAATACTCAATAAACTTCCTAGATTTTCTAACCCTGTTTTGTAAAGATTCCTTCCTCTACTTGTGAATGCTGCTGCTGTCACACACACACACACACACACACACACACACACACACAATTTTGAGGATAGGTTGGCCTTCTCACCAAGTGGGGACACTTTCCCAATAGAATAATGGCTTTGTCCCCATCACATTTGCAATGTCATGAGTGCTACTTTGGCATTAATCGACCACAAAAATCTTGTTGACTCTAAGTGCTCTACTCTGAACTGACCTCTCTTCCCAGCACTTGTAATCCAACTGGCTCAGAATAATCATTATGAATCTATAACCATGTAAGGAGCATCTGCCATAGACATGCCTGGACATGCCAGGGACTCACTAACTTGCTGGTCATAAGGAACAGCAGCCATTGACATGCTTAGTCATGCCTGCTTGCAATTGACAAGGAGCTGTAAGGGGCACTAGCCATAGGCATACTTAGCAATGACTGGTTACAATTGACAGGGAGCACAGCTCCATGCACCTGTGCAAAGAAAGGCCCAGTTGTAATTATACTATCTCACTGGACATAACCAATGGACATTGATTTTCACTGAGTGTAACCAATCACCAGCTCACACCACTAACTTAGAACTGTATTTAAACTGCTTGTCCTGCCACATTGGGGGCTTTGCTCCAAGGACATCAGTGAGACTGGCCACCTTGCTGTCCATCCCTGGATAAACTCCACCATTCACTGACGTACAGCCGTCGGCCAAAGAAAACCACCAGACAAAGACATCTGCTCTTTGGCTAAGAGAAGTTGCGTGGCACCGGAGATATTTTGGGACTCATGGTTGCCCTAGGATTGTGTGGATTGCTTGTACTGTTTAGCTGCCCTAGGACAGCATGACTTTCTTATAGTGTGTAATTAGTGCACATTGAATGCTAGTTGGGGTGCTCCAGCACACCCCACTTTTTGCATTGTTTATATTTGATGATTGGTGTGATTGATTATACGCTTGTATTTAAAGACAATCCACCTCTGAGTAATTATTGATTGCATTACTCACTACAAACCCTTATAAAGTTGAATCTGAAGAAAGCACAATCTAGATCATAATCATTGGGGCTCTCTGGAAAAATTCCTACAATGTCATCAACATAACATTTTACATTCAATCTTGAAGTTGCTAGACAATTCATTTATTAAAATGAAGTTTCTGTACCTTCTACAGAATTCACATTGAAGTTATTGTGGATTGGTGTTCAACATAATTTATTTAAAAAGCCGGCAGGGCAAATTCCTCTTGAACTTTATCCCAGTTGAAAAAACTCTGTACCCATAATTTTGTAAAATGGCTCTTCTATGATAAGGACAACCATGCAGTTGGTTTACCTTTTTGCCCTTGCTGCTTGGAAATGGTTCAGGTTACTCACCTGTCAGCATCTTCTCTGCCTAATTTTTGTAAGCACATCTGTTTACTTTAAATAGCATTACATCCTCCAAAAAATTATCTATCATAAATAAAATGCCTCCTCAATTTAAAACTACAAATACTTCAGGCTTCACTTGCCCAGGAATCAACAGAAATGAGCACTTAAAAAATAAAGCAAGCCAGGCGTGGTGCACATGCCTGTAATCCCAGCACTTTGGGAGGCTGAGACAGGAGAATCGCGAGTTCAAAGCCAGCCTCAGCAACAGCAAGGCGCTAAGCAACTCAGTGAGACCCTGTCTCTACATAAAACACAAAACAGGGCTGGGGATGTGGCTCAGTGGTCGAGTGCCCCTGAGTTCAATCCCCAGTACCAAAAAAAAACAAAAACAGAGGTAGAATCTGGGACTTGAAGACATTTGCCAGCTGGGCACCACGGAACATGCCTATAATCCCAATACCTCAGGAGGCTGAAGCAGGAGCATCACAAGTTCAAGGCCAGCCTCAGCAACAATGAAGCGCTAAGCAACTCAGTGAGACCCTGTCTCCACATAAAACACAACATAGGGCTGAGAATGAGGCTCAGCGGTCGAGTGCCCCTGAGTTCAATCCTCAGTACCAAAAATAAATAAATAGATAAATAAATAAAGCGATACAAGTGATTGAAATCAAGTTTAGGAAACATTTCTCATTAAATGAATGTCAGGCACAAAATTTATCTTTCATAATAACTTTTTAATTATCCATACACTGACTATAAGAAAAGAAGAAACCAGAAAGCAACAGATCATCCCAAGTTGACTTAGTTTAATTTTGGAATCAACCAAATATTTCTTCAACCTCTGCTGTGTGTTTGATCCAGGCTAGGTACAATGGGCAACAGACAAATGGTTTAGGCCTGGCGTCCATATATGGCCAAGTGTGGTTATGCAAGCCTGTAATCCCAGAGTCTAGGGAAGCTCAGGCAGGGAGATTGATCACAAGTTCAAAGCCAGCCTCAGCAACTCAGTGAGGCCTTATACAATTTGGCAGGAATCTGTCTCGAAATAAAAAAAGAAAAAGGGTTGGGGGCACAAACTCAGTGATGAAGTGCTTCATGCATGAGGCCCTGGGTCCAATCCCCAGCACTGCCAGAAAACCCCTCCTCCAAGAAAAAAATATTTTTATGTGCTTATTGGCCATTTATACATATCTTTTTTTGGAGGAATGTATATTTGTGTCCCCTTTTGTCAGTTGTCTTTTCATTCTGTTGACAGTGTCCTTTGATGCACACACGTTTTTAATTTTGTGCAATCCAATTTATGTATTATGTGGTTTTGATGTCATATCCAAGAAATCATTGTCAAATTCAAAAATCATGAATGTTTATCCCTATGATTTCTTCTAAGAGTTTTGTAGTTTTACCTCTTATATTTAGATCTTTGATTTGTTTTGAGTTCATTTTTGTACATGGTGTAAGGTAAAAGTCTAACTTCATTCTTTCCCATGTGGATACTTAGTTTATCAGTACTATTTGTTTGTTAAAAAGACTTCTTTCCACATTGAATAGTCTTGGCATTCTTGTAGAAATTCAATTGACATATAGATGAGGGCTTATTTCATAGCTATTTATTATATTACATTGTTCTATATATCTGTCCTTAGGCCAGTACACATTTTTTTGGGTACTAGAGATTGAACTCAGGGGCACTCGACCCCTGAGCCACATCTCCAGCCTTATTTTGTGTTTTATGTAGAGACAGGGTCTCACTGAGTTGCTTAGCGCCTCGCCATTGCTGAGGCTGGCTTTGAACTCGCGATCCTCCTGTCTCAGCCTCCCAAAGTGCTGAGATTACAGGCGCGTGCCACCGCACCTGGCTATTTTACATTTCTTGAAACAGTTTTATTAAGATCTAATTCACATACCATATAATTCACATATTTATAGTTTATATTTCAATGTTTTTGTATATTCACAAAGTTATGCACCATAATTCAATGTTAGAACATTTTTATTACCCTAAAATGAATCGTCATACTAATGAGCAGTCACTCTCTGTTCTCCCCACCCTGAGCTCCTCAGTAATAGACAATCAGTAATCTACCTACTGTTTCTGTGGATTTGTCTATTCTGGACAGTTTGTATTAATGGAACTATACACTAAATGGCCTTTTGAATCTGGCTTGTGTGTGTGTGTGTGTGTGTGTGTGTGGTGTTGGGACAAAACTCAGGACCTTAAGCATGCTAGTCATGAACTCTACCACTAAGCTATACCCCCAGCCCAAATGGCTTCTTTAACTTAGTATGACATTTTAAAAAATGACCCGTTTTAGCATGAATTCATACTTCACAACTTTTTATTACTGAATAATTGCATTAATAGATAAACTAGATTTTGTTTATGCCATCATCATGTGATGGACACTGAAGTTATTTCCACTTTTTGACTATTATGAATAATGCTGTGATAAACATTCATAGAAAGTTTATGTATGTGTGTGTCTTTTCATTTTCCTTGGGTACATACCTAGGAGTAGAATTGTAGGGTTATATGACAACTGTGTATTAAGTTTTTGAAGAATTGGTAAATTCTTTTGCAAATAGACACAATATTTGACTTTCTCATCAGCAGAGTATGAGGGTTCTAATTCCTCCACATTCTTAAAAACTCTTGGTACTTTTTTTTTTTTTTAATGTAGTAATCTTAGTAGTAATCTCAGTGGGTGCTCACTCTTTTTTTTTTTATACCAAGGATCAAACCCAGGGGTGCTTAACTATTGAACCACATCCCCAACCCTTTTCTGTATTTTATTTGGAGACAGGGTCTCACTGAATTGATTAGGGCCTTGCTAAGTTACTGAGGCTGGCTTTGAACCTGTAATCCTCCTGCCTCAGACTCCCAAGCCACTGGGCTTGCAGAGGGGCCTCCCTCTTAATTTTGGCTATCCACTGGCACCTGGTTTATGATAAATTTAAATGACTATACCCAGGACTGGGCGTGTAGCTGAGGGGTAGAGCTTGTGCTCAGCATTCGGAGGCCATGGACTTGATCCCCATCACACACACAAAAAAAGACTGCTCTAACACCTTACTAAGTCAAGGTGTGGTCTATAGCACCTTGAGAACTTGATATAAATGCAGAATCTCAAGTCCCACTCTGGCCTACCAAGTCAGAATCTAATTTTTTAAATTTTTTTAGTTATAAATGGACACAATATCTTTATTTTATTTATTTATTTTAATGTGGTGCTGAGGATCAAACCCAGTGCCTCATGTATGTGAAGCAAGCGCTCTACCACTGAGCCACAACCTCAGCCCCCAGAATCTAATTTTTAACAAGATCTTTATGATTCTGTGTTTATGACATACCACGGCCAGATAAATCCATATATACATATATATATATATATATATATTTTGTTGTTGTTGTTGTTGTTGTTGTTGTTTGTTTGTTTGTTTTGGTGGTGCTGGGAATTGAACCCAGGGCCTTGTACATACAAGGCAAGCACTGTACCAACTGAGCTATATCTCTAGCCCCTCAAATTAATCTATAGAGAATAAGCAAATTCATAAAGACAGAGAATTAATGGTGTTGTCTAGGGATGGGTGGAATAGTGAATAGAAGTGACTACTTAATGGGCACAGGGTTTCATTTAGGGTGATGAAAATGTTCTGGCAGTACACAGAGGTGGTGTTTGCATAACATAATGGATATCCTAAATGTTACTGAATTGTTCATTTTAAAGTGGTTAGTTACATGTTTTATGGCACTCGCTTCAATAAAATCAGTATTGAGCGAGTAGTTATATTGTTTGCCCCTACATTAGTGCCAAGGTTGAATTATTGTCCTTGTAAAGCTAAAAATGTACTTATAAGAGAAAGACTACATACAACACATGAAACAGACTTAATAATCCAAGGATGTGGTGATGGACAGGAATAATTGTTGTCCAATACTTAATTGCTACATTCCTCTGTGCTTTCCAGTACTGCAAAGAATGAAAAGTCAAATCATTCATTTTTCCAGACACCTTTGCCACTAGCATTCTGGCTACAAATTAGTTCTGCAAATTTGATATATACACATGAGATTTGGAAGGGAAAAGAGATGCAGAGGCCATATTGCTGCTGTTGCAAACACAGCTGTGGAGATGTGAGTTTTTCCAACAAGTTGCATTCCGGTATCCAGTCTCTGGCTAATAGAGTGGCAGTGGCAAAGTTCAAGTGTGTCCAATCACGAAGTCCAAGTTCATGGATATTAAACAGGTAGCAGAAAGAAGTAACAATAAAAGCCTCAAGATCAAGATTTCCAATTTCCTATATCACAGTGAATTCATGAACTCAGTATTTTTAGTGCCATAAATTTCTGGTGGCCTCCTTTCTTTCCATCTCCATGACTATGGCACAGGTTGTATGGGTCTCATGATTGGAGTCATTCTGAGACACTTCAGCTGGAACATGTGTCTCCAACCTCATTGAAGTTCTTTTTTTAAATTTTTTGGTTTTTGTTTTTGTAGTTGTAGATGGACAGAATGCCTTTATTTTATTTGTTATGTAGTGCTAAGGATCAAACCCAGTGCTTCATATGTACTGGGCAAGTGCTCCACCACTGAGCCACACCCCAGCCCCCCACTGAATTTCTTCTAAGCACTAAATTCCTTGTATAAATCTCTCTATGGTTAACATACCTGGAGTGGTTTCAGCTGTCTTCGCTGACCTCTAACAGATCTGAAAGTTCTAGAAGACTCATATTTGACTTGCTAAGAGACTCAGAATGAAGAGACACATTAAATTTCCTTCAAAAGTTTCACTCCATGGAAGATATGGAACTTGAGCTATGACAGGAGGAATGGAAAGGATTTACTCTATTGAATTCAATTTGAAGAAGAGGGAATTGGGAGATAGGAGACTGAAACAATAAGGCAAAGTCACACTGTGGAGTTTATCTACTCCTGAATTTTTTTTTTGGTACCGGGGATTGAACTCAGGGATACTCGACCACTGAGCCACATCCCCAGCCCTATTTTGGATTTTTATTTACAGACAGGGTCTCACTGAGTTTCTTAGCACCTCACTGTTACTTGCAATTCTCCTGTCTCAGCCTCCCAAAGTGCTGGGATTATAGGCTTGCACCACCACACCCTGCTCTGAATATTCTTGATAGGGTTTTTGTTGTTGTTTTCTACACTGCTGGGAGTAGAACTCAGAGACTCCTGCTTGCTAGGCAAGGACTCCACCTCAGCCCTTGACAGATTCCTGATGGCCATTTTTGAACTCCTGTGATTGTCATTGACTCCACTGCTAGACTTAGCTTTTCCTAGCATGAGCAACACTGGCCTTATCTGCTTCATGTTTTTTTTTTCCCTTGCCATCAACCCATTAAGACAGGACAATGAAAGCAAAGACTTGGGAAATTGGGTTCTTGAAAAAGTGGAGGGAACAGGCCTGAGTAGTGAACACCAGGGATTAATGACACTGAAAATAAACAACAGACCAGGATCCTAATTAGAATAAGTTATACTCTATGTTTGTTTAAATATGTCAAAATAGACTACGCTGTCATATATATCTAAAAAGAACAAATAAAATTTAAAAAAAGAAAATAACAGATGTCATTGCAATAAACAATAACATAAACTTCTGATAAATTGATTAAGGAAAATGGTAGAGCTCACGGTGTAGCTCAGTGGTAGAGCACCTGCCTAGCATGCATGAGGCCCTGGGTCCCATACCAGCAATGCAAAAAATAAAAAAAATTAAAAATGTTTAAAAAGAGAGGGAAAGAAATGGTAAAAAAAAAAAAAAAAAAAAACCACAAATCTTTTTTTTTAAATCCAATGAAGAAGTTATAACTACAGGAAGAATCAAGATTTTTTTAAAGCAATGTTAAATAAGCCAGGAGTGGCATTGCACACCTGTAATTCCAGTAACTCAAGAGACTGAGGCAGGAAGATGGCAAGTTGAAGGCTGGCCCAGGCAACTTAAGAGAACTTGTCTCAATAAAAAAAGAAAAAAAAAGGCTGGGAGTGTAGCTCAGTGGTAATAATGCTGCTGAGTTCAATCCCCAGTAAGAAAAATAAATAATCGTAAATAATACTATCTAAAAATAAAATATCTATGGCTTATACATGTAATCCTTCCTTCTCAGAAGGCTGAGGCAGAAAGATAGCAACTTCAAGGTTAGACCCTATCTAAAAAAAAAAAAGATAATAAGCGAGATGCAGTGGCACAAGCCTGTAATCTCAGCACTTAAGGAGACTGAGACAGGAGAATCACG
>PVHX01025668.1:0-21979 GCA_004024805.1 Geosciurus inauris | reverse complement strand
TACTGGGGATTGAACTCAGGGGTACTCGACCACTGAGCCACATCCTCAGCCCTATTTTGTGTTTTGTTTAGAGACAGGGTCTCACTGAGTTGCTTAACACCTCGCTGTTGCTGAGGCTGGCTTTGAACTCGCGATTCTCCTGTCTCAGCCTCCCTAAGTGCTGGGATTACAGGCTTGAGCCACCGCGCCTGGCTTCTCTTGTGTTTTTTTGACACATGAGGTATTCTGAAATATTTTGTTCATGATGAAATTATTTGGATATTTCACACATTCTGATGTCCATCTCTGATCCATGATATAATCCAAGTTTTTCATTAAATTCAGTTACATTATCTCCATGTCTTCTTAGACTTCCTCGGTTTTCCTCAAACATGTTTGAAAAATTCTGCCAGTTACTTTTTGGAATACCCCAGTACAATTTGTGTATCTGATGTTTTCTCATAATTGAGGTCAGAATGATGTTATTCCCTACTCCATGCATCATAGAGTTACTTGATGCTGATTATCTTACTACTAATGTTGTTAACTATAATGACTTGGTTATGGTCATCTACACTATGAAGTTAATATTTTATAATTATCTTATGGGGAGATAGTTTGACACTATGTAAATATTTTGGTTCCCAATATACCTTCACCTCTAATTTCCCAATAGACCTTCATCTCTCAAAGGCTCTTATTTGCAAAGATTATTAATTTGGTGTTTGCAAAATGGTAATTTACATTGTTTCTTCATTTCTTCCACATTTAATAAATTTTTATTGTAAGAAAGATCTGCTCTTTCTACCCCTTTGGTTTATTTTTTAAAATTATTTGTTTATATCAATATGAACTTATAAATATTTATTATTTTTAGGAGATAATCTCTCACTATTATTATCTATTTTATTGCTCTAATTTCCCCAAATTTGGCTATAGGAGTTCCTTCAAGTTGGATTTCTTGTTCTTTCCAGATGTCTTCATTATTTTGTGGGCACTTCCTTGTATTCTGTCACAACAAAATGTCCCAAGCTCATCTTGTATTTTTCCTGCCCCACCTTGATGTTAAACAACTAGTCTGGGTTCCTTCAAATGGCATTCTCATCATTAACGTGGCATCATTATTTTAGGCATTATTGCCAGAATAACTAGAAAATACACACAAACACACATGAACACTGTTATGGTTTGGATGTGAGGGGTCCCCCAAAAGCTCACCTGTGAGACAATGCAAGAAAGTTCAGAGGAGAAATAATTAGATTGTGAGAGTCTAAACCTAATCAGTGAATTAATCCCTGATGGTTTTGACAGAGTGGTAACTAGAAGCAGGTGGAAGAAGTAGTTAATTGAGGGTGTAGCTATGGGGTATATAGTTTGTACCTGGAGAGCAGAGACTCTGCTCTCTGATAACCATGTGAGCTGCTTCCCTCTGCCAGATTCTTCCACCATGATGTCCTGCCTAACCTTGAGCCCTGAGGAATGGAGCTGGCCTTCTATGGACTAAGACCTCTGAAACCATGAGTCCTCAAATACACCTTTCCTCCTCCATAGTTTTACTCTTCTGGTCTTTTAGTGGCAGCAATAAAAAGGCTGACTAAAACACACACACCCATACACATGTATATTTCTACATTTATCTCTTTATATATACACTAAGAACAATGGTTTTATAACAATGCCTTTGATTCCAATGCAACACCACAAGGCACATTATACACTATACCTTTCTTTTGTTTGCAACCCCATGTTCTTTTCCAGTACAAACACTGACTCTCATTATCTCAAATATTATGAAATATTTACCTCTAAGTAATTTCATATTTGGAAATTCATACCTTCGTGAAAGCACACTCAAAAACTATATTTTAGCAGGGCGCAGTGGTGCAAGCCTATAATCCCAGCGCTTTGGGAGGCTGAGACAGGAGAATCAAGAGTTCAAAGCCAGCCTCAGCAACAGCGAGGCACTAAGCAACTCAGTGAGACCCTGTCTCTACATAAAACACAAAATAGGGCCAGGGTTGTGGCTCAGTGGTCCAGTGCCCCTGAGTTCAATCTCCAGTACCAAAAAAAAAAAAAAAACCAAAAAACTATATTGTAATATTTGTACATAGTTCTCTTTCTCTTATTGCTACAGTTTGTTTATAAATTGTTATCATTTGAAATACATTTAAATTCATTTGTTACTCCTTGTATTCCATTTTCTATCTCCACATCCTGGTTGATATTATAGTTCTTTGTTGAGGAGTTATGCCAAACATTATGATAGATCTAAGTGTTTGAGCTCAAAACAGGCCAAGGGAAGTGTAGGCTTCCCTCCAACTATCGCGTTCCTACTCCCCCATTCAGCTTTCTCACATACTGTTCCTGTAAATAAAAAATCTCATTAGTTTCCAGATCAGTTTTTCTAAATTTCTTTTATGAAAAAGATCATATATACATAACTTAAATCCTATCTTTCTAACATGAAGCATAGTATGTTATAGATACTCTTTTGGGCTTTTGAGCTTTGCTCTTGCTTTTATCACTTTATAGTTTATATATTCACTTTTAAATAGTTCAGCATAGTTTCATAAACTCTTAACAAAATTGGTGTGTTCTCATTTCATGATCTCTTTCACTTCTGATTTTGGTTCTATTGTCTGACTTACTCCTGATTGGGCTTCACATTTTCTTCTTGGCATATCTAGTTTATTTTGTTTTTTATTTTCTTAATGGAATTGTGAGTGGCTGTATTGTTTTCTTTTATAAAGTGAAGTACTTTCCTCTGGCAGGCAACCTGAGTTATTTGTACAACAGTTCGATCTCCTGAAGACCTCTTTTCAAGCTCTGTTGTGCTTGGCCTAGAGTAGGCTTTACTCTGGTGACTTTAGCTGCCTTACTAGGGCATGACCCCCTGAACAGTCACCAGGGACTCTCTGTGGTCTGACCTCATGTGTCTCTCAACTTTGTCAGTGCTGAGAACTGTTCAGATTGCAAGTCTCTGGTTATCTTCTGCCAGCCTCCTAGTCTTGAGCTCAAGGCAGGCACTGACTAGTTCTCAACAAAACTGCAGAGGGTACTTTAACCATATTTTTGAAGCTTTCTCTCTTCATGCCTCTCCTCTCTGGAACTCTGCTGTGTAGCCCCAGCCTTTTCAATCTCTGGTTTCATTCTTCTCAACTCGTAAAGGCTTTGAGGCTCTACTTGGTCTCCTTCTTCCCATGTTTATGATTTAGAAACTAAGCAGAAAACTGGGATGACCATGTGGTCAGCTTGTTTCCTCTCCATCAAGGTTCATTGTTTTGTTCTCTTGTTCAATTACTGAAACCAATTGGTACATATATTTAGACCAGCTGTCTAACTGTTTGGTCAAAAAAAAAAAAGGTTTTTTTTTCCTTTGTTATTCCATTGGATTTGAGGGCATAACTTTGGCCACTCATTTTTTATATATCAAATTTTAAGTAGAACCCACTGGCCAATGTGCTACCTCTGTGCCACATAAGACCGCTTGTCCATTCTTTAAGACCCTGAGCTATCATCTTAACACTGTTTACAAGAAATAATACACCAATCTATGACGTCTGTGAGGTAAACAGCATCCTGGATCTGTGCAGGGTACAACTTTGTACAATTTATGCAAGTATGAACTGCAGCTCTGGAAGAATTCCAAAGATAGAAATAAAAATTGCTGTTGCCATATCTGTTTGCACAATAAAATGGGTTAATCATTGTATTTTATCATGACTTTGGGTGATTCTTAACATAGATTATAAATATGTTGCCTACTAAAGAAAAGAAATATAATTCAAGAAGTATGACAAGCTGGTAAATATATACATTGGGAAGAACATTGTGGAATAACAGTCAGATGGTTGGATCCTAGACACTAACTCACAGTGTGTGATGCCATGAGGAAGTTAGGGATCCTCAAAATGCATATATATTTATATGCATATGCACATATATATGTATATCTATCTATTATCTATCTTTATTATTATATATCTAAAGATTCACATAATAGCTCCATCTTGGATTTTTCTTATCTAGAAAACATCTATTAAATTGGCAGGACCTCCTTAATTGTAAAAAGAAGATAAAATATACATGAATATATAGAGGAACAATACTCTTAGAAATGGTTGATAGGTAAGATACAGAGCTAAGAATTATGTTTAGGCCCTTTGCAGAATTAAATAACATTTTGTTCTTAGTGACTTCTCATTTTCTCCTTTAATACTTAACAGTGTGGAAGTTCTGTAACTGTTCCAGCAGTTATCATGATAGAAGTTGTACTAAAATCTTTGCTTCCAGTTAAAAAACCTTTATTATCAAATGTAGCTATTTGTTCTGGCTTCTATTTGTTTTGTTCTTAAAAGTGTATTTAATCTTAGTAACTACCATGTTACATGCAATCACATGCACTAGGCTTTATTTGGTGGGACCAATGCAGTCTCAGTTATGTGAGTTTCCTACCATGTGCTGTTGTACAATTTTTGCAATAGAACTCAATAATTTTTCTACTGTACCCAGTGAAATTCAGCAGATGAACTGCATGACTAAAAAGATTATTGAAAGCCCAATGCAATACTTGACTCCTAAGGGTTTGGACAATTCTTGAGGAGTGATAGAAGTTCTGGCTATGGCCTGCATCTTGTAATCAGTAATAGAAGAGGAGCAATGTTTTCAAACTAATTATATCCATGGTTTCTGTAAGCACTCTACACTGATGTTCTATTCCTTTTCCTTTTTCTTTTTTTAAATATAATTTCAGGAAAAATGTGGCAGCTTGGTGCATGAAGATATAGAAGAGCAGTTCTTACAGTATAATAACAATGGGAAAGTGTCAGAACTATGTTAAAATACAATTTATTAAAAGTACAGTTCACCCATTATATTAGCTTTCAATTCTTCTGGAGCATTTCTACAACCTTAGTGACTTAAAACAACAATAATGTTATTTTACAATTCTGGAATTCAAAGTCTGAAATGTGCCTTATGGAACTAAAATTAAGGTGTTAGAAGGGCTGCATTCCATTCCAAAGACTCTAAGGGAGAGCCCAATTCCATGCCTTTTCTGGCTTCTAACGGCTTTCTACATTCCTTGGCCCATGGCCCCCTTCCAATTTCAAAGCCAGAAGTCCTACAGCTCTGACCTTTGCTTCTGCCATCACATCTCCTCCCTATTTCATGCCTCCCTCTTTTATTTGCAAGATACCTATAATTGTCCACCTGGATAATACTCCCATCTTGGTCATATATGTGAAGTCTCTTTTACTATGGAAAGCAACGTGAAGTTAGCTTTAAAAATGTTATGAATACATAAGAACATGTTCAAGCATTTTGATTGGAAGGATTATGTGCTTTTGTATCTGATGCTGTATTAAGTGAATATATCCTAAGAATTTCTCCAGGAAGTTAAGAGTAAAGTATAATCCCTGGAACCTGTGAATATGTCACACAACTGGAAAAGGGATTTTGCAGATATGATGGGGTTAAGGACCTGGGATGGGGACATTATCCTGGATTCCTCAGGTGTACCTGTTATAATTACAGGATCTCAGGAAGTGGAAGAAGAATGGGCAAGAATCAAAAGGAAGTGCAACTGGAAGGTTTCAGCTGAAGTGATGTGAGACTCAACTCTTCTTCAAAGATGGAAGAGGGGAGGCCATGAGCCAAAGAAGGTGGGTAGTTTCTAGAAGCTGGAAAAAAGCAAGGAAGCTGAATATTTTCCAGAGCCTCCAGAGGAAGCCCTTTCCTGCTGACATCTTGACATAGTTTCCCAGAACCATTTTTTTTTTTTTTTTTGGTACTGGGGATTGAACTTAGGGGTATGACCACTGAGCCACACCCCAGCCCTATTTTGTGTTTTATGTAGAGACAGGGTCTCACTGAATTGCTTAGCACCTCACCATTCCTGAGGCTGGCTTTGAACTCGCAATTCCCTTGTCTCAGTTTCCCAAAGTGCTGGGCTTACAGACGTGAGCCACCACACCTGGCTCCCAGAACCATTTTGACTGCTAAACTTCAGAACCGTAAGAACAGAAATTTATGTTATTTGAATCCAGCACATTTGTGGAGCGCATTATATGAGTAATAGAAAACTAATTTACATGAGACAGAGTAACTAGAATGATTAGATTTGGCTTACATGATGGAGAGCAGTAAAATTATCTCTACTTGAAAGTGAACCACTTGTTTTGTGAGAAAGAACTCTAAAAATGAGTGTGCTGTTAGGGTGCTTTACTTGTTTTTAATTTTCAAAGAATCAGAGGACTCATGTAAGCCAATTTTTTGGGGGGGGGTATTGGGGATTGAACTCAGGAGCACTCGACCACTGAGCCACATCCCCAGCCCTATTTTGTGTTTTATGTAGAGACAGGGTCTCACTGAGTTGCTTAGCACCTCGCCATTGCTGAGGCTGGCTTTGAACTTGCAATTCTCCTTGTCTCAGCCTCCCTAAGTGCTGGGATTATAGGTTTGAGCCACTGTGCCCGGCTAAGCCAAATTTTGAAAGTAATTTATGTTTACAACATTATGAATTTCTAATAGCACTCAAATATTTTGAAATTTCAACTCAGTTGTTTGCCATACATGGGATTTATAGCTCAAAAGACTGACCAAATATGCACATACAATCTTACAAACTAACATTTTCCAGCTTTTTAATAAAACATAGTTGATCAATAAAAAGTCTTTGGCAATAAACCATAGTGTGTGTGTGTGTGTGTGTGTGTGTGTGTGTACACATTTTTTAAAGTCTCAACCTAAAAATTTCATCCTGCATCTAAAGTCATTTTTGTTGACTTTAGAAACATTCTTGATGATACTTGGTGACAATAACAATTACAACAAGTATTCTCTCTAGATTTTTTGTTGTTTGCCTCTTCATCACTCTAAGAAGGTACGTCTTTTCTATTGTTTGAAGTCGTGCCTCGTAGGTCTCCTCCACGAATAGGGGTCCTGAGAGATGAAAAGGGGTCTTCTGGGAATACAATGTGGGGTCTCACGGGAGGAGGTTAGGGATGACGGTCTGTGGAGTTACTCCACCCAGACTCCGAAGATAGGTAAGACTGCTCTGCCAGAGCGGAGGCAGAACCCATTTAATCCAGGAACTACAGAGGCTTATATAGGGTCCTCGGACCAATCACAGCCCCGAGGTTACAACCAATAAGGAGAATGGGAAAAGAGGGAAGGGAGGAGTTGAAGGTATAGGGAGTGCTCCTACACTCTTCTTTGAAAGTTTTGCACCCTTGTTGTGGAGAAGAAATGAAAAGAATTGATAGGAAAATTGATTCCAGCCACAGTGGTATAATTCCAAGTATATTGTGAGGGAAAAAAAATGTAAATTTTCAGATGAATGGAAAGTATTGCTACTGTCTGAATGTCATTTTTCCCCTCTGGCTTACAACAAATATTTGTCTTTAAAGTCTCCAACATTATAATTTTCTGATTTTATAACCCACCCATGGATTAGGAGTAATGGACCATGCCTGCATACCATAGGGATGGACAACTCAGAATTTAAAAATCTCTACCACATTCCAGGTACTCTCAAAGCCAAACTGAATGCAGACTTATGTTTTCATTTATTCCTTTATCTTTCTTTTATTTTCATTTTGTTCAGACACTTAGAGGGTTATTGGCATAGGAAAGATAATAATATAAAATAACTAACTCAGAGAATTCATGAGACAATTAAGCTCTTTTTAAATTTAGCATTGGTTCATTTCTGGCTCAGGTGATTCCTACTCTGCAGCTACTCTTATCTGCACATATTTCAAAGTGAGTAACCATATGTGGATTCACTAGTTGTTTTCAGGCAATAACTTATGTCACCCACTCAGCCAATCATCACAACGACTGAGAAATAAAAAACAAAGAGATTGACTCTTCATTTCACAAATTTAGTTTCTGTTAAAGAGTATGGGCAATTGTGCTGTTTTGTACTACATTATTCAGTAATAAACCAGTGCGAGATTAAGCATTTCAATTTTTCCATTCAAAAATCCAGTTCTTTCCTTTAGGATTATGATTATTTCACAAATACTTTAAATTATCTATGGGGGGGCAGTTAATAATCAAGGATGCAAAAAATAAAAGTATGGTGTATTGGTTCAGTATTGTCTCAAACATTAATTATCCCTACTGAGTTTTCAATTAGAAAAGATTCTAAAACCTTTATTATGGCCCTTCACAGTGAAAACTTTCCAGAAATAGTCCATCTTAGTTGACCAGTTAGTAAATATTTAAAGCTCTCAGGACATTCATAAGTCATAATATAAATAATATGGCCCATGCCATAATTTTTTAACTTAAATGAACTGGTAAAATTTCCAGTCAAAGAACAATTAACTGATACACTGCAAGAAGCTACAATAAACATACTAAGAATTCATGGGAAATATCTTGGTGGGCTAGGAAAGTGTCATCTCAGATGTCTTGGTAGATTTAGAAAATAGCAGGAGCAGAAGTGTGAGATAAAAGATAGATATGGCATGAATAATGATGTGGACATTTTGAATAGCATGACATAGTGTTAAAAGAGGATGAGAGAATAAATAATTTTGACTTTGATTATAAAGATAGGGTTCATTCACTATGGATCAGAAGAGCTTACCAATGTTATTGAAAAGAGATGATGAAAGAAAAGAGTTGTGCAGTCTTTTGAACATACTAAGTTTTAGTGACCACTAAAATTGAGAAACAAGAAATAGAAACTGTTCTAAGATGCAAAGATGATTCCAGCTGTGCAATTTCACAAATACCTCCCCAAAAGCAGCAGAAAGTTTGTAATCATAAATTTCCTCTATGACTCTATACATTATAGAAACTAGTTGAGAGTTTAAGTTGAGTTTTCTCAATTTAAATACCTTATATTTATAACCACAAAGTATACAATGTATTTATTATATTGGTGGCAGGTGGAGTTTTGCCAGTGAGACAGTTTTTAAGAATGAAGAGAAGAGAGATGTATTTAATTTATAATATTTGGGAAGCTTCATGTTTAGTCTGTTCTCTGTTGCTATAAAACAATAACCAAGACTAAATCATTTATAAAGAAAAAAAGCATATTTAGTTCATGGATCTGGAGGAGGAAGTCCAAAATCAGGCAGCTGCTTCATGCCATGTCAAAATACTGCAGAAAAGCGGAAGGGCAAATGAGTGCATGTGGAAGAGAGAAACAAGAGGGGCAGCCTTGCTTTATAATTTCTCCCCCTCCTCTCCCTCTTTCTAACTAATCCAGTCCCATTAGAAGGTTATTTAGAATGTCATTCCTGCATTCATGAAAGAAGTGCCCCCATGAAATAATCATCTCTTAAAAGTCCCACTACCTGGCAATACTGCTGCATTGAAGACTAATTTTCCAACACATGAATTCTTGGGGACATATTCAAACCATAGTGCCTGGTAACAGGTATTTGACATGCAATATCTCATTTACTACAGATTAAAAATATGCAAGTTAGTGGTTCTATCTTCCATTGCATCAGTCAACAATCAGTCAGGGAAACAGAAGCTACCTTAGGTAATACCACAGAAAGAATTTAGTACAGTCTATTGGTACACTGGTATTGGCTTGATGAATGAAAGGAGAGAAAGAGAGAGAGAGAGAGAATGAACATGAAATTGATTCAGAAAGAAGCTGTCATGCCTAAAGCTGAAGAAATAAAGAAAAGCTGTTATAAATATCAGAACAGAGAAGCTACAATGATGGGTGCTGGGGAGTTGGAAATTAGACTTCTCAGCAGGAGTCTGTCTGCTTCTGCTGTCTCTGGAGGGACCAGGAGAGCCTCTTTCTGTATCTACAGGAACTAACAAATTGAGGCCAACTGTTGCTCCTGGAAGAAGAGTCAGTGCTGGGAAGAGTCAATGAGAATTGCATGCAAAATGTAAGAAGGAAGCCTAACCCTCCCCCAGACCCTTTTAAATAACCTAACAAGAAGCCAGCTGGCACTGGAGAAATGTAGTTGGCCGAGTCCCAGCTCCAGCCATACAAAGCAGAACATAGAGGTTGAATTAAAGCTGAGAGACAGCATATTAACCAGCACAAGTATTCTACTCATAAAATGTGTGATACTTAGAAACACCCCAAGGGTCATATAATCAGTACATGGCACAGTCAGAATTGAAACTCCAGGTTTCAATTCAATTCAGCCCACCTCTCCTATGCTTCATTCCCTTACAGTTTGCCTTGTTGTTGGGGGAAATGTCTCATTCAAATGCTATTGTTGCAGGGCTCCGGGAGCTGATCCCAGGTCCCCCATGAGGGCATCCAGCACCATCAGCTATCTGAGGCACCAGAAGTGTCTGGATACCTACCTTCTGACACTGGAGTCTGCAAGGCTTTTTGAAACTATAGTTGGAATAGAGAACAGTTCAACATGGGCTCTGAGCCTGGGTCAAAGACAGATTTGCTCACCTCCTCTGGGATTCATCTTCCACATCTGGAGTGGGAGTTTTTCACAAAAACACTTTACATTCCATATAAAATGGTCCTAAATACAATATATAAAAATGATTCTTGAGAATGATATCTTACTTCTAAGGACATGTTCTAGCCAAATTACAACTATAACACCAGAAGCATAGGCTGGTGTACTTTTATTCTGCTTGTGTGAATCCCCACACCCAGCTAAATGAGCATGAAATTTGCCAAGGGTTTTAAAATATAAGAGCAGACAACTTGAAACACCCTCACTGGAGAAATGTTAATAAGAGGCCTTGGCAAGTAAGAATCATTCTTAAAAATTTCCCACTTTCAAGGATTCTTTTCTTTCTAAGTGCTGTTCTCAAATAGAAAATGGAAAATTCATAGGATCCGAAAAGCCAGATTTCTGACTTTATTCCCTTTATTATGGTAACTCTAAGAGAAATAGCAAGTTGTTTAACAATTGCCCATTTATAAATGCGAGTGTTCAAAAGAACACACAGAGTTAGGATTTCAAGTCAGAGGGAAAATTTTCATAAGCAATAACATTAGTCAAAATGTGTTTGCCTTCACAGTTGGTGGAAATGTGTGTGGTAGAACATTTGAGACAAGAACATGTATTCAAGCCACATACATTGCACATTTTCAGTCAAAAGAAAAAAACAGCTATAAATCAGGTTGAATATTTACTGTTTCAATGTCACTAGAAAGTAATTTCTCAGAAGTTATCCCAGTTGGTACAGAACAGAATTTTTGTTAACTTTTTTCTTGTTATTAGAGTCAATATCTTGATATGTTCCAAGGAATAATATTTACTCCAGGAAAATGCTTCTTCTCATCATTTTTCCAAAACCTCTAAGTACCAAAAGCTCTTTTAGAAGCTGTTTTCTTTTGGGATTCTCACTGAGCCACCTACTCATTGGAGGAAACCTACTGCAACACCAAAAACAAATAAAGTCAATTAAGAAACACTGCGGCTAAATGACTGGTCTCAACATCTAGAAGCTGAGGTTTAGAGTAGTGTAACTTGTGTGAGGCCTGAATAAAGATACCTTTCTTTACAACATATCATTGGTCTGACTGATCATGTGGTCCAAGTGGCCATCCTTGAAATTCCATGAGCCACCTGGATCCCTACACTCTTTTCATTTCAACCACCCAGGGAGTGTAGTATGGATTTGTTAATTATTATTTACAATGTATTCCAAAGATGCCACCAGGAAATAGATTCTGGTTATAAACTACTGAAAGCATGGGTATCCATACAAGTGGTTTTAAAAATTGTTTCATTTCAAATTGTTTTCTTTTTCTAGATTTCTAAAAATTTTGTTTTGGCTTTAGCTATGGACAAGTTTCCTCTGTACCTATAGTCATTTCAAAGCTATAATTAATATTTTATAATATTACCTCACTAATATATTTATTTGGGGTGGCTTGTAGTTGCACCTCATGTTGTATATTGGGAAAAAAATCAAAACAATTCTTCTGGGGTGGCTATATAGTTCAGGCGTAGAGTGTTTGCTTAGCATGCACAAGACCCTGTGCTTGATCCCCAGGACCGAATAAACAAAAACAAAATTAACCTACGAATTTTAGGTTTATAGCCCAAATTACATCTAGGGAAATCTCATGATGAGATGAATGGAAAGAAGAGCTTTTATCTGGATTTTGAAAACTCAAGAAAAGTCTACAGCTATTTAGAAAACTATAAAAAGATGAAAAAATTAATAAGCTGATGTTCTATGTAGAAAAATACTCTTGTTAAAAACAGGATTTGTAACCTCAGTGTATTAATTACCAAGGTCTGAAATGAATTTAGTCTGATTTGCATCTTTGTATGGCTGGAATAATTTTTTAAAATATTCATACACATACAAAGTCAGTGCTTGTGTGTACATTTGCTCTTACATACATACAAGTAAACACACACACACAAACACACATATTGAATAATCTCCAGTTAGTTAGTTATCTTTATAAAACAAGTACATCTCAGGTTTTGGAGGAGCTGACATGGTTCTGGCTTCTTACAATGCCAGAATTTCAATGTGCAAAATTGTGCCAAGAAAAAGCTAAACACACAGGCACAAATACACACACACACACACACACACTCCTACATCTAAGGTCATGATTACCTTTTGATCACAGGTTTTGCAAAATAGCCAAAGCTCTGAAAGAAACCTTGAAGTTTGAGAAACATTTGTAGGTTCTGACAAGCTTCCAAGTTTCCTGGTGGGAATACTTTGTGTTCTTTTCCATCCCGCTGGAGGAGAGCAGTGGTTTATGGACAAGCTCCTAGGCAATTAGAATTCCATAATTCAAATTAATAACCTCATAAAACACTGCAGATTATGGACTTGGTTTTTTTAACCTATAACCAAAGTACTATTCTGATAGCAATTTTGAAGTTACTTGGAATTCATCCCAGACTGGCTAAAAATAATTTTTTTAAATGTTAAAGACATTTGAAATACAAAAAAGATTTCATATAATGAAGAAGGTTTTAAAAAAATCACAATTAGATTTTCAGATTACTAGGACATGGAAAATATTTGCTTTTGCTGGTTTTGCTTTACTAGGAAGTAGAATTTAAGGTCATGTTTTTCTCATGCTGACCTTTTCTAAGTAGGAAAGGGGAAATAGCAGGAGGAGGCAAGAACGTAACTTCATTTTATCATGTTCCTGTTATGCTTCATCACATTGTCTAGTGAAATGAATGAATAAATTAGATTTTTGGTTTCATGCGTTGGATTATATGTTTTATATATTTCCCTACTTTTAATTTAGTGGGACAGTTCTTTCCATTAGAAGATGGGTCTCATTAAAAGAAATGTTATTATGGAACTATGTGCATTAGGTTTAATTTTCACTCAATTTAAAAAGAATACTTGGGAGAGCAGTGCATTGAAGCACAAGAAAATGATTAGTTGGGGTACCTTTTAAAGAGAAGAGCCAAATGTGTGAGAAGTTGTGCCTCTGGGGCAAATAAAACAATCCAATAGTCAGAAATGAGGTTGCAGGCTTCGCATAAATGACCAGACTGCTCTATTTTCAGACCTCCTGCCTTTTGTTAATGACCATTTTTCTTTTTCTTATGGTAACTAATAAAGACTAAGGATAGAAAGAGGAGGAGAGTGTTCTTCCAAATAGGACAAGACCCCTGAAGCATGTCCTTAAGGATCTCTTTTATTTTCTTATCAAAAAAAAAAAAAAAAAGTCAAGTTAGGCTACTGAGGTGAAGGATTCTATTCCAGCCCAAGTCTTTACCTAGCCCAAAGGCAGTTAAACTTCAGTGGGCCTCAGAAGGACCCAGAATGCTTATGAAAACAGATTACTGACCCACCTGAGATTTCCTGGAGAGAGTAGTGAGTAGTTCTGGCAGTGAGACCCAAAATTTTGTTTTTTAAACAAGTTTCCAAGTAATGCTGATGCTACAGATCCTGACACTAACACTTTGATAACTGTTGAGCAAGAATGTGCTTTGAAGACTATTATGGTTTGGATCTGGGGTGCCCACATTAGTCCACCTAATGCAGAACTGTTCAGAGGTGAAATGAATGGGTTGTGAAAGCTGAAACTTAATCAGTTCATCCTAGTTTGAGCAGACTGATGGGTTAACTGGGGCATGTCCTGGAAGGATTAACCTTCCTTGTGGTCTCTTCCCCACTTCCCTTTCTTAGCTGCCATGAACATAGCAGTGGTCTCCCACCCTGTCCTTCCACAATGATGTGCCTCACTTTGGGTCCAGAGCAATGGAGTTGGACCAACATAGTCAAATTTTGGATCTGTGGGCCCAAATTAACTTTTCCACCTCTAAATTGCTATTTATTTGGTCACAGTGATGAAAAGCTAACATAAGGGCCAAACAGCTCCAAACAGATTAAAAGTACGTCTACATACAAGAAAGGATAAAGCATATTTTTCTCATCAATTAGGTATGTCTTTACACCTGAAGACTGCAGTTATAAATTGTCAGCCAATTCTCAATTGCAGAATTGCATTTAGTTAAATTGCTCTCATTTTTCTTAATGTCTCATTCTGGAGATTTTTTTAGTTGGTACTGGGATTTTCCATTCTCAGTTGGCATATTGATGGGGAGGTTATTGAAAGAGGCTATAAGATAAGAATGCCACAGAGAGATGGGAATTGTGTGAAGTCTTACTAACATAGTTGGGGTTAACAGGATTTCCCTCCTCACAAAGGTAACAGAAACTAACTCTGGATACCTTGAATAAAAAAGGACTTTGCTTTTAGGTCCTAACGGTGCTCCCAGATCTGAGTGGAAGGATACAAAACAAAGTTTGAGAAAAACTAGCACCAAAACAGCCTGGGCTCTTGGTTTCTGGCAATAACATTTTGGGTGAATGAGTTAGAATGTCAGTATTTTCCTAACTTTGGTTAAGATGCAAATTCCAGACAATATCTAATTAGCTCAGTTTTGTTGAAGTGGTTACTTCTTCAGAAGGGAGAAAGAATAGCTTGATACACAATTTCATTTAACTGCTAGTTCTGGGGGAAAAATTATCCATTAAAGACTAGAGTTTTTTATAAAAAAGACAAGGACTAGGCCCTTGAGAAGCCAAACTTGTCCACAACTTTGTGAGCCTTCTGCCCTGTGGAACAGCTATTTTCCAAAGGCCAACTCAAAGTGCTGTCACAGACTAGTGGGAAAGAGCCTCCCTGGACACTCCCTTTTAGAAAGGTTAACTAAAGCAATGGGTCCCAACTTGGTCCCTCCAAAGTAGAAATAGGACCCATTCAGTATTTCTGAAACCTAACCAAAATAATGCTTTTGCTTTGAGAATTGGAATGTCACATTTATTTACATGGGTACAAATATGTATCTACTCACCACAAACACTTAAAAAAAAAGAAATTATATTAAGAAACTTAAATGTACTTATAGCCATCTAAATTTGAAATCTATAAAATGAAGTAATTAGATGTCTGTTAAGTTGATTTGGAAAATGTGGGCTGTATGCTTGTGTGTTGGAGACAGGGCAGGGATAACAAAAGGCTGCTTTGGTGACCAATGATAACCAGTGGTAAAGTTATCTGTAATGAGCTGAATTGTGTACCCCCAAAATTTATATGTTGAAGACTTGATCTACAGTACCTCAAAATGGGACTATACTTGGAAATAGGGTCTCTAAAGAGTTGATTAAGTTAAAATGAGGCCATGAAGGTGGACCTTAATCTAATTCATCTGGCACCCTTATAAGAAGAAGAAATTTGGGCACACAAAGCATTCTCTGGAATGCTTGCAAGAAAAAAGGTCTTGTGATACATACTGGTCAGACAGACATCTACACTCCACAGACAGAGGCCTCCAAAGAAACCAAAGTTGCTGATGCTTGACCTTGGACTTGGCCTCCAGAACTGTGAGAACATACATTTCTGTTGTTTTAGTTATCCAGACCCTGGGAGTTTGTTATGGCATCCCTAACTAACTAATACACCATCTCAGGAAGATGGCTGCCCGTTGTCTTGATGTCAGACAAAAAAATCTTGGAATCTGTTTCTGTAGATCACATAAAGTTTTATCAAAATGTTCCCTTCTTATTGACAGTTATGTCTCTAAATTTATTTAAATACATCCCCTCCTTTGAGTGGTTGTCAAATCCCTAATACATACAATGAAGTGCTTAAAGTAACAATTCCCCTTTTATCTGGCATACAGTCCTCATGCTTTTAACTAATTCTCCCGGTATATATTTCACGTTACTCCAATCATGAATTTTGTGCCTTGTAGACTTTTCTCGAGATTCCTCAAGACAGGATTCCCAGTGGCCTGGTCTATTGCTGATCATTTAAATAGGCCCAAACTGCCCTTTTGTCACACAGCAGAAAGATAGGAAAAGCCTCTTAGTGGTGGCAGCCCTTCATTCTGGTGATTCTGATCTTTCCACAGACAGTCATGTTTGTAGATACATTTTCCTGATAATTACTAATTTAATGTTGATTACAGTCTTCATGTTTTGGTTACCTCTTTAGCCTCAGGCTCTTCATTATTTAATGTGACCCCTGAATCCCATCTCTATTTTACTAATCGCAGACTTCTTGTTAGCCCCAAATTTTTCAAGCTAACCTCAGTTGACAGCATTTGTCACTGTGGGCAGCACTTCCTTCTCCTATCTTCATTGGTATTTCCGGTCTCTCAATACTGGGCTACTATTTCTCACCTCCAGCCTTTACATCCATGAACACAGTGGCCTATAAAGGGTCTTTTGGCGTAAAGGATCTTTTATTAAATAATGGCGTAATGGCCTATAAAGGGTCTTTTGGCGTAATGCATCTTTTATTAAATAATTATTGTTAGGCAATGTACTAAGTACTTTACATTAATGACCCAATTTAATCCCCCAAAATAACCTCCAATAGGTATGTATTAGTTAACTTTCCATCACTGTAAAAAACTACCCAAGATAATCAACTTGAAAAGGGAAAGGTTTATTTTGGCTCTCAGTTTTGGAGATTTGGGTGCTTGGTCAGTCAGCTCCATTTCTTCTGAGTCTGTGGTTAGGTTGTCCATCATGGTAGAAGCACATGGCAGAGGCAGCCTGCTTATCTCCTGTCCAGAAACAAAAGAGAAATAAAGAGATCAGGGTTTATAATCCCCTTTGAGGACATGTTCCTAATGTCCTAAAGACATCCTACCAGGTCCCACTTCTTTAAGGTTCCATGGGTTGGGGACAAAGCCTTTCATACATGAACCTTTAGGGGACACTTAATCAACCACAGCAGGGTGATTACATCATTCCTATCCGAGATATGAGAAAGTAGATGCACAGACAAGTTAAGCAACTTGGCCGATTCATTCATTTAGTAATCACTGAATTATCATTTCCTGCCAAAACTCTATGTGACATTTAGGCTTTGAGCAAAATGGCTACATCCACAATGTTGTTCTTTTATTCATTAACTTTTGACTTCTAACTTTCATTTAAAACTAATATTGATTTTTCTAAACATCAACATCTCATTTGAAAACCACGGATCACAGGGGAGACTGACTCAGAGTGTATTGGTCACTCCTATGGTTAGCTCAGTGGAAATCCATGGAAAACACACATTTCACAAATGGCTAAATAATGCCAAACTCCTCAGGTTTTTCTGTGACATCGCCTTAAACTAAGGGAAATAGGTCCTGAGTGTTCTGGATGACTCACTGAAGATAATAGCCCTCATATTTTATCTTAATGATTCTTTCAAATTTTGTGTTCTGCTTAATAATATATTTGTGCTTGGTTTAGTATAAATTATTTATATGTATAAATGCCATTGCTTATACTTGGAGAAATTGTTTTCTGCACTTCTTAGTTGTTGAATAATATACTATTGTACCAAGTTTGTAAATTTTAAAAATAAAATGAACTGAAATAAGGAAGTTTCTATGCCTAGAAATCCATCCTATCAATACACACACACACACACACACACACACACACACACACACACGTATGTATATGTCCATATATAGAGAAATATTTATGTATATCCATATCCCTATATATATAGGCATGAGAGAAAACCAGTTCACTATTCTTTTCAGTTACTTATGAGTTATTGTAATAATCACTGAATAAAAATGCCAAGAATGCCAGCAAAGAGACGGTTCAAAATAGTCTATACACAAACTGTTTGGGTTGGAAATTTTACAAATTATTTTTGGTTTTGATTCATGTGATGGGGCTGAAAGTTCTCTGATCAACTGGTCACTTTTTTTTTTTTTTTACTGTCACTGGTATAAGGCCTCTTTTCAGTGAAAAAATGATGAATGATGCTGTTTTTATCTTTAACAAAGACATTGTAAACATCATTACTTTTAATTGAGTGAAAATACTCAAATATCTCATCATCCCCACAAGCAATTTCTCAATTTCAGCTCTCAGCATTCATTTTAATTGCAAAGATCTTGTCATATGCAATAACAACCTTCAGAATTTTTTTCTTGCAATTATTGATTGACATTATTTAGCCTTTAAAAAGCATGTGCTAACTAAGTGTCCTTTATCAGTCTGGACTAAAAGGAATGAACTCATCTTATCCAAAGACTGACCCTTGTTAGATGTCTGAATTATCATTTTCTCAGAGGAAAATAATCACGGAAGCAGAGTAACAGTGCTGTGATGTCCCACTGCACATCTGGGTTGCAATATTCCATACTGAACTAGAATTCATCTGTGCAGTAGGTTTTCAAAGTCACTTCTTATTGTTAAAAAAAAAAAAGTTATTCAAATAACTAGACTTTTTTAAGTAACAGTTCCCATTTTTGCCACCCCATTGAACACACTGAGGAAACCAGGAGGCATACTCTTTGAGGCAAGTATTCCTGGTAAATGATGCAAAGGCTGCTGGGTCATTCAGAATAAGCAATGTCCTTGACACAGGTTACCACTCCCAAAGTCTGATATGGGCACCTTTTTTCAGCTTGGCTGACTCTTTTTGATCCAAAATAGATTTAGCCATGCCTAAAGCATGGTCTCTATCAAATATTTTCCTGTTAGATGAGCTTTATCTTTTAAACTCTTTTTGAAAATGACCTTGAAGTTAACTTTGAAAGATATTTTATTTGCTTATTTGTATTTTTATTGAATTGTTTCTAGCAAAGTCTTCTATTTTTTTTTTCCTTTGGAAAAGTTCTAATAACTATTCTTCAAACTATGCTAATAAGTTTTTAAATGCTTGTACATAAAGATACTATTTTGTCTCAAGATTTTCTGGTAAAGTATAGTTCAGGTTTTAGGTTTGTTATTTCCTTATAGCAAAGACCCATATTTTAAATAAACATAAAAATATACTGTATTTTGCTGATGCTATTCACATGGTAGTGTTTTAATTTTATTAAATGTCATACTGTGACCGTCTGGAATATATTTTCTGAAATAACTCTCAATTCCTTCAGATTTTTCAATTTTTAATTTTTATAATCTTGTATAAATTCATTGGATTTCAAAGTCTGTAATTACTTCTTTATGATTTAAGCTAATATTTCATCTTCTCATGTCAAAAAATAATCAGAAAAATAAAGCAAGGATGATGTTATAAAATTAACATTTTGATATTTTTGTGATATTACAGCCCTTACTGTGGTAAAAATTATAGCTACAATTTATTGTGTTCATGTAAATCTATTTGTATCATGGATTGAACTATTTTTGTTTCACTTGATTGTTGTGACCTTTCCTAGTTAATAAAGGGTATCCACATTACCTAGAGAAACAAAGCATTTTTAATAGTGACATTCAAAACACCTCTCAGTATTGAATTTTTTGACTTCCAGAGCAAGATTTAATAATCAAAAGGGTAGAAATGATGGAGGCAAGTGTCCGATCCATGTCATTGGAACAAGGAAAAGAGTAGATCCAAGGATTTCTACCTGTACATGACCTAGTTGTGACTAGACTGAAGATAAATATGAGATGTCAAAGATGAGAAAGGTTCAGTCCTCTGGAAATCAGGTGAACAGATTCAAAGGCAGCATTGAGAGACTTGGCAATGCTCAGTTCCGTGAAGCTGTGCATAAGGTTCAAAAATTCCTGAGGGTCATCTGACATCCTTTGAGGAAGTCATCTGTTTCATACATAGCTGCTAGCATTGCATTAATGGATCATCCAGCAGAGGGCAGCTTACTTACTCCATAGCTTTGCTGAGCCCAGATCAATTTGTCCATGAACTTTAGCACTTCTGTTTTTTAGCATAGGGATAATTTATAAGACTCCTGAAAATAGAGAATGAGAGTCTTTAATAACTAAAGAAACAGCTAAAGTGCATGGTAGGAACTTTTTAGTTCATTAAATTCGCCCTCAGTACATAAAACATTTTATTGAGTATATAGTTGTGTCAGGAAAAACCAGTGACTGTGTGACTATGTGTATTCAAAACAAGAAAGCAAAAACAGTGTTTTATGGGCCAACACACTAATCCATAAAATAAAAGGAAAGCTTAAATGAGTTGACAATGAGAATTATGTTCAGTTTTCCATGTTGTAACTTACTTGGACAGAAAAGAATTAGCCTTGAGGGTCAATGACATGAGCAAAGTCTGGTCTTGTCACAGCAGCATTCCCTGTTCATGATGTAAATGACATGCTGGGTTTCTAATTATCTCAGAAATGCTAGTTTTTTCATTCAGCACACTTAAACACTCTGTTCTTTGGACTTTCATGAAAAAGCAAAAGACAGCTGACATGGTATGTACATTCTGCTAATTCTTTTGCATGTGTACAAGAAACCTCGCAAAGACATCAACAACACAGCAACAAGACCAAAAAAGACACTTCCCCAGTTGTTCAGTAAAATTAATACTGTGGGTTTATACACCATGCTTCTTCCATGTATTGGGTAACTGAGACCATACCACCCAAGTTACACAGTCCCCAAAACAAGAATGGCCTCTCAGTGCTATGCGATTGGTACCATTCATGGAGAATACCTAAAGGCTAAACTGCAACTATTTTTTAATCAGTTTCCTGAGCAAAAGTACAGATTTCTGAGAGGTTATTTACCAAGTCAAATTCTAAAAATATTGAAAATAAATCTTATTTGGAAATGAATTTTGTTGGGGAAAGGCTAATGATTGAGAATGGAAAAATAAATAGGTCACATGATTTTTCCAGTCCATAAGTAATAAAGTCAATTCTCTTGTTTCTGAATCTTGGTATCCACTCCTTATTTGATTTATTTAGTTTCCTATATGTATTAATTCTACTTATATTGTTCTGTCCTATTAAAATACAATCTCCACCAGAGGCTTCTTGGATGGCTTGAATGAAAACAGTTACTCCCTCTTTGTTTTTTTTTAATGTGATTTGGTATTTTTCACATGGCATGTTATAATTCATGTTTTACTTGTTTCTGTGTATGGCTAATTTTTTAAAACAGGGTGAAAGGGCCTGCTCACAGAAATGTGTTACCCATGTTTTATCCTGTAGACATAGGGAGCAGGAAACATTTTCTGTAACGGGTCTGATAACAATTTTGTTTTTTATTTCTTTTAGGGGGTGAAGCACATGTAGCCTTTGTCTCAAAACTCTACTTTTTACAACCATTTAAAAATGTGAAAAGCATTCTTAGCTGGGAAGATATATAAAAATGAGTTGTGGACCAGATTTGGTCCATGGACTGAAGCTTTTCAATCCCTGCTTAAGAGTACTGAGCAACACATATAATAGAAAATAAACACGTGTTTATGCAAGGACTGAGGAATATACATTGGGTATTCCTTGTCTATACTGCTGGAGGTCAGAAGAATTTTGGATTTTGGATTTTGGGGTTTGGGGATTGCATGTACATAATGACGTACATAATTGCATGTACATAATAATGTCTTGGGGACAGGGCCTAAGTCAAAGTATGATGTTTGTTTATGTTTCATTACACCTCATACACATACCCTGAAGAAATTTTATATGATATTTTTAGTCTGCCTGTATTTTGATTGTGATCTGCCACATGAGGTCAAGTATTAAATTTTTTACTTGTGGTGTCAAGTGAAAAAAGAGTTTGAAAAGTTTCAAATTTTGGAGTAGTATAAATTTCAGATTTTTGAATTTAGAATGTTCAATGTTTAAAATTAATAATATTA
>PVHX01025667.1:0-21979 GCA_004024805.1 Geosciurus inauris | reverse complement strand
GAGAGAGAGAGGAGAGAGAGAGAGGAGAGATGAGAGAGAGAGAGAGGAGAGAGAGAGAGAGACGAGAGAGAGACTCTCTTCACCATGGACAAAATATATGCCACAGTGGTATACCCACAATGACCCAACTCCTCTAGCCTACCCGAACTACAGTTAACACCCAGTTAATGGCTATCAGAGGGTTAGTGCACTGATTAGGTTAAGGCTGTCATAACCCAATCATTTCACCTCTGAGCATATTTTGCATTGTCTTCCACATGAGTTTCAGGGAAACACATGATATCTAAATGATAACAGACACTTTTTTAAAAAGACAACGTTTAAAAAATATAGAAATTTTTAAATAAAGGAATTAGACGAGTTATTACAAGCAAATACAAACCAAGAATGAAGTAAAGCTAAATAAAATATAATACCAGGCCAAAAAAAATTTCAAGAAAAGGAACTGAATGGGACAAGGAAAGATGGTATTAATTCTGTAAGACATACACTTGAAAATAAAGAAGTGATGTTTATGAACCTTTGAATTCAATACAATCACATTCAAGATTACTCTCCAACCATCTTGATTAGAGTTGTGGATATTTCCCAAATTTCAATTTTTCACATTTGGTACCTCAGATGGCTAATTATGTGACTTTTACTAGTTTATAGCCAAGTATTGGAGAAGATCCTCACTTTCCGTTCCATTTACTGACAATATCATTAAGCAAGCAGATAGAGTTTTTTCAGAATGAGATTAACCTAGATGAAATCAAGCAATCATCAATCAATCTTAGAGTAGTGTAAACCCGGGCTTCATGGCTTCTATGTAATTTTTCTGAATAGAAAGAAATGAAATAACAAGGAAGAAATTTCGAGTCTGCAATTCACTTCAACAGCCATGAGGTTATACACTTAGGTCAGGATACTGTGGAGATGAGTCAGAGAGAACCAAAGGAAGAAAGGAACAAAGGAATGTCTTGGATTCATTGGATTGAAGGTGCCAGCAGCTAGGTCGTTTCTGTGTAAGACACATATTGTCATTAGGAATGCCACAGACATTGTCCTCCTGTGCATTATCGAAACATTTGCATGTTTATTATTGCTAAGATATTTAACAGAAGTGGGAGAAATTTCTACAGGAAATATAGCCCTGAAAAGGAATTCAAAAAGCTGTATCTAGGTTAGGAGATGATTTCATTTTCAGCAGAGAAAACCAGAACAGTGAAAGAATCATGCTGGTCTTTTCATCTATATTCTCTCTTGTGTTGATTCAAGCATCTCTAAGAGTTATTTCAAGAACCATTTTCACACATTCACTGATTTTGTTTCTTTTTTTAAGCCTCTGGAAGCAAAACTCAAGCTGTCGATCGCAGCCATGGAGATAAACAGAGATCTGAAAGCCATAATTTTTGAAGTTTTCTTCTCTTTCAACTATTCTTAACGGGGTGAAGCTACCCAAACTACATGATAGAATCACCTGGGGAGCTTTTCAAAAATCACACATGCTCAGGACACATCCAAGGCCAATTAAATCCGAATCTTGTGAGGTATTCACAGGGCATGGTACAAGTAGGTGCCTCCTGGTAGCACCACTGTCTTGGAACCCAGGTTCAAGGGCATATTTTAAAGGTCATCATTATAAGACTTTGTTAGAATAGCTTCCACTTCCTTTACAGATATTTCATTTAATCTTCCTACAAGCTCTGAAGTCCTATTTTCCCTCCTTTATGAATGAGATTAGGGTTCAAATAATACTGTAAATGGCAGACTCAACTGTATAATCCACTGATCTGAATCCAATGGAAAACTAGATCTTCCTGAACTAGGCCCTTTACCTGCTTTCTCAATGACTTAAGTTGTCCCTCAGAATTGCTGAAGAACAGAATGGCTGGGGACATACTATCAAAGAGAGTGGCAGCATGAAGTCTACCCTAAAAACCTATATCATTTCACTTCTCATGGAAATCAAATGGCTTGTAGTGAGTAAGTCTTAGAATATTGGTGTGATTAGATTTCTTCATCAACTCAGCAATCTGGATTTTAGAAGAATATTGGAAAGTCATGCCATGATCAGATAAGGTCTCAGTACTGTGTATCATTACCTCACATGTTGAAGCAAATCGAACTTGATATAGGTTGGGCCATATATTTTTTTTGGTAACTATACAACATTCTGAGTTTTCTTAAAGTTGTGAATGTGGAAATTACCTGGGTAGAACATCCATTGTTCGTTCTTTGACACATTGATTCAATTAACATGATTGACTAATTGGACAAGTCAAGGTCTGCCCAGCTTTCAGTTGCATGGTAGCGAGCGCTTCCCACCTACAGAAGGATAACTCATGGTCAGATTATTAAGACTGAAACCAATCAACAATATCAACAATCTTGAAATTATTAACATTGAAATACAAATGAAATGGTGAGCTAAGGGCCTCTGAAAATAGTCTTCATAAAAATGAATATTGGCAAAAATAGACAAAATTAACTTTTTGAATCTCTAGAAATTAACCAGAGGTTTTCCACAGGAAGCTGACATCTTGGTAGGAAGAATGATTTTGGTTACATTTTCACTTGCCCTGTTCCCATTACCTCACTTCCATGGTACTCTTGAAAACTAACAGCCCACAGTAGAACCAGCAACCTAGCAGACATGGATTGCAATCCTGGCCTGCAAGATGGGCAGACAGGGAGGGACTCTTTCAAAACCTCATTCTCAAAGAAGCATCACTATTTGACCTGATAGTTCCCTAGAAAACTTGACACACAAGACTTGTGCTTATTCAACTTGACTCTGAAGTCACTCAGACGTGCTGGGTGTGGTGTCACACACCTGTAATCCCAGCAGCTAGGGAGGCTGAGGCAGGAGGATCACAAGTTTAAGGTCAGTCTCCGCAATTTAGCAAAGCCCCAGGTAATTGACAAGATCCTGTCTCAAAATAAAAAATAAAGGGCTGGGGATACAGCTCAGAGGTTAAGCACCCCTGGATTCAATACCCATTACCAAAGAAGGAGGAGAAGGAAGAAGAGGAGGAGGAGGGGAAGAAGAAGGAGGAGAAGAAGGAGGAGGAGGAGGTCATCACCCAGAGATGTTAGTAGCTTTTTGTCCAGAGGTACTTGCCACCTCATCTCACCCAATCAGAATGGTAATTATAAAGAATACAAGCAATAATAAATGTTGGTGAGGATATGGGAAAAGAGATTCACTTATACATTGCTGGTGGGACTTCAAATTGGTGTAACCACTCTGGAAAGTAGTATGGAGATTCCTTAGAAAACTTAGAATGAAACCACCATTTGACCCTGCTATCCCACTCCTTGGTTTATACCCAAAGGACTTAAAAACAGCATGCTACAGTGCTGCAGCCACTTAAATGTTTATAGCAGCTTAATTCACAATAGCCAAAATATGGAACCAAACTAGGTACCCTACAATAGATGAATGGATTAAAAAATGTGGTATATATACACAATGGAATATTACTTAGCCATAAAGAAGAATGAAATTATGGCATTTGCCATAATTTGCCATTGGATGGAACCAGAGGCTATCATGCTAAGTGAAACAAGCTAATCCTAAAACACCAAAGGCTGAATGTTCTTTTTGATATGCAGATGCTAACTCACAACAAAGGAGGGGAAGGGTAGAAGTTTATTGTACTAGACAAAGGGGGATTAAGGGAGGGGAGGGGATGGTAATAGGAAAGACAGCAGAATTAATTGGACATAATCTTTCCTATTCTCATATATAAATATGTGACCAATGTAACTCCACACCATGTACAACCAAAATAATGGGATCCTAACTGAAACAAGTTATTCTATGTATGTATAATATTTCAAAATATACTCTACTCTCATGTAAAAAAAATCTCAAATTTTACTATTAAAACACTTATATGTGTTACAAAATATAGCTCATTTGTTTGAAGAGAAATATACTAACATGTTTGCAAAATTGAAACAAAACAACATCAACAAAAAGCTTCACTAACTAACATTGCTGTGTCGATAACAATTGGAGCAAACAAGTTGCTATGGTTTGGATATAAGGTGTCCCCCCCCCAAAGTTTCTGCAATAACAAAATAATATTCAAGCCTTCAAGCTGGGCGCAGTGGCACACACCTGTAATCCTAGTGACTTGAGAGGCTGAGGCAGGAGGATTTCTTGTTCAAAGCCAGCCTCAGCAACTTAGCAAGGCCCTAAGCAACTCTGCAAAACCCTATCTCCAATAAAATATAAAACAGGGCTGCAGATGTAGCTCAGTGGTTAAGCACCCCTGGGTTCAATCCCTGGTACCAAAATAAAGAATATTCAGAAGTGAAATGATTGGATTGTGAGAGCTGAAACCTAATCAGGCCATCCTAGCTTGAATGGACTTGACTAGGTCGTAATTGTAGGCAGGCGGGTCTTGGTTAGAAGAGGGAAGTCACTGGGGGCATGCCCTGGAAGGGATGTTCTTCCCCCGTAACCCCTTCCCCCACTTCACTCTGCTTCATTGCTGCCATGAAGAGAGTAGCTTCCCTCTACCATGTCCTTCTGACATAATGTTTTGCTTCACCTTGGGTCCAGAGCAATGAAGATGGCTGTCTATGGACTGAGACCTCTGATATCATAATAGATAAGAATGAAATTTTTATTTGCCAAAATAAAAATTCTCCTCTAAGTTGTTGTTGGGTGTTTTGGTCACAAGGATGCAAAACTTGACTAAAACACACAAGTTGACCAAAAACCTTGAAAGGACAACCTGAGAAGTGAGATGTCCAATCTTCCTGAGAACCTGTAAGGTCACACGTGTGTGGGCTGCACTCAAGCCTAGGACTGTGCATATGCTTTGGAAAGACTTAAGAAGGCCTTAAACTCTCATCCCTGGCTGACCTTGGCTCTGAACAAGTAAGAGAAGGAAGTTAAGTTTGTGTTGTCAAGGAGGTGGCTGAGAATCAAAGGCATGCCCTGACATACACACAGAACCCTTAGCCAATAGAGGGACACTTATTGAGTCCAGAAACTTAATGAAGTCTCTGACCAAGCATTACCTGATTGTTAAATAAACTATGCAGAGATTTCACTGCTTATACCTGGCATAATGCAAACTTTACCAAATTAGTTCAGATATGTTACTAAAAAGACCAAAAAATGCAAAAACAAACAAATAAAACAAAAAAACCAATAAACAGCAATAATACTCATCAATATCAATGGTTAAAAAAATGTAGAGAAGAGGAGAATTGGATCTTCAGAGTTGCCACATTATATTATGTAAAATGTCATTTTCAACACAAATGTTATGAGGCATAAAAATAACAAACAAACAAAAAACCCAAAGTATGAGCCATATATTGGGGAGAAAATGTTCCTGAGAAAGCCCACATGTTGGACTTGCTAAGCAAAGACTTTTAATAATTTACTTTAAATATGTTCAAAACTAGGATCTATCTCCATCAAAGAAACAATGAGTTGGGGTTCATTAAAATTAAAAACTTCTGCTCTGTTGAAAGAGACATTGCTGAGAGAATGAAAAGGCAAAACATGCTCAACATCATGTATTATTAGGGAATTGCAAATTTAAACAGCTATGATATACAATTCATCTATTAAAATAGCCCAAATCCAAAACACTGCTAACAGCAATTACCAGTGATGATATGGAGCATTGGGAACTTTGATTCATTGTTCATGGGAATGCAAAATGGTACAGCCATTTTGGAAGACATTTTGATGACTTCTTATAAAACTAAACTTCTACTATACAACCTAACAATAATTCTCCTTAATATTTCTTCAAGTGTTGAAAAATTATGTCCACATAAAAGCCTCTATACTGATGGGCCCAGCAGTCTTATTAATAATTACCACAAACCTAAGCAACCAAGAACAAATAAATGGCTAAACAAAGTGTGGCACAACCATATCATGGAATATTATTCAGTGATTTTAGAAAACAAGCTATCAAGCCATAAAAATATATGAAGGAAAGTTAAAAATGCATATACCTGAGTGAAAAGGGCCAATCTGAAAAGACTACATCCTATCTGATATCAACCAAAGGATATTCTGAAAAAGGCAAACTATGGAGACAGTAAAAAGGTCAGTTATTGAAAGAAGTGAAGGGAAAGGTAAGGACAAATGAGTGCAGCAGAGGAGAATTTCAGGGCACTAAAAACTATTTTGTTTGAGAATGTAATTATGGATACACGTTGTTAGGTATTTTTTGAACCTTGTAGAATGTGCAACACATAAAATGAACCCTAATATAGTCTATGGGCTTCAGTTCACAATAATGTATTGGCATTCCTCACCAACTATAACAAATGTACCACATTGTGCTCATAACAGGGAAACTAGAGGAGAAGGGAGAAGTCATCTATGGGAACACTGTACTTTCCACTCAATTTTTCTGTAAATCTAACATTGTGCAACTTGATAAAGTCTATTAATTAAAACAAGCCAAAAAATGTAGAGAAAATCAATATCTAAAGAACTAAGGTATAAAAATGATGTCTCACCAAACAGATAATATCATTAAAGAGATTTAGAATTACAAAAAATAAAAAATAAACAGAAACAGAAACCCAATAAAAATTGGGGGTTTGAAAGTACAGTAACCAAATGAGAAACTATTAGAAGTGTTGAACACCACATTCAAGCAACAATATAAGGCACAGAAAGAAAAGAGAATGAAGAAAGAGGGACGAAGCTTCAGAGAGTGTGGACCAGGAAGTGTGCCAGCTGAGGCCTGCTGGCTCCTAGGAAAGGAGAGCAGGAGGAAGACAAAAGGGAGTACTTGAAGAAATAATAGCCAAAACTTACAAATGTGATGGAAGAACATTTATCTAGATATCGAAGAAGCTCAACATACCCAAACAGGCGTGTTTTTAAAGAGTTTCACAACTATCTATATCATAATCATAGAGACAAAATTATTTTTTAAAGCAGTGAGAGAGAAGATACCATGTGTGAGACATCCTTAATAAAATTAGCAATCACAATAACCAAGGTATGGGAACAACCTAAGGGTCCTTCAGTGGATAAATGGATAAAGCAAATGTGGTATATATACATGCTAGAATATTACTCAGCCATAAGAAATGAAATAATGGCATTTGCTGATATATGAATGGAACTGGAGAATATCATGCTAAGTGAAATAAGCCAATTCCAAAAAACCAAAGGCTGAATGTCCTCTCTGATATGAAGATGCTAACCCCAAGCAAAGGAGGGTGGGGAGGAGTAGAATAGAAATCCGTTGGATTTGACAAAGGAAAACTAAGGGAACAGCAGGGGAGGGGAATAGGAAAGACAGTAGAATTAATTTGACATTACTTTCCTAGCCTTGTATTTGAATACACAACCAGGGTAATCCTGCATCATGTACAATCACAAGACTGGGATCCTAAATAAAATAAGTTATACTCTAGATATGTATAATTTGCAAAAATACGTTCTACTGTCATATATAACTAAAAATAAGAAGTTAAAAAAATAAAGTAATGATGGAGACTGGAAAGCAGTAAGATGACAAAAGGCAAGAAAAAAGACACTGTCAACCAAGTATTCCTTATCCAGCAAAACTAATCTTCAAAAATAAAGAGGAAGTTAAGACATTCTCACATAAAGAAAATCAGAGATGATTTCTTACTAGCTGAACTTTCCTACAAAAAATACTACACAGGGTCCTTTAGGCTAACAGGAAAAGACACCAGAGAGAAGTTTAAATAATACTAGGAAACTATGAATCCATAAAAAGCACCCACAAAGGTGACCACATTAAGTAACATACGGCACATAACACACTGCACACGTGGATTTTCATTGTCTCCTTCTTTTCTTCTCCCTGATTTAAAAGATGAATGCATAAGCACCTAATAAATTTGTGTGGGTGGGCATACAATGTATAAAAATGTAATCTTTATAACATTAATAGCATAAAAGAGGGGAAAAGAATGATGCTATATAGGAGCAAAATTTTTGTATGCTGTTGAAATTCAAATTTTATTAATCCAAATTAGATTAGTATAAGCATGTTAGTTCATTTGGTATTGCTATAACAAAATACAAAAGATTGGGTAATTTATTTTAAAAATAAATTTATTTCTTACAGTTATAGAGGGTGGGAAGTCCAAAACTGAAATGTCCATATATGGCAAGAAACTTCATGCAGCATCATTCCATGGCAGAAGGTAGAAGAGCAAGAGAGAGGCAGAGACAGAGACAGAAAGAGGGAGGCGTGATCCATACAGTGAGAACAATGTTAATGCATTCCATGACCTAATCACCCTTTATTAGGTGTCACTTCCCAACATGGTTGCATTAGGGATTAATTTTCCAACACAGAAATTTAGGGAGACGTAATTCAAATCAGTAACAAGTTGTCAATTATAATTCCTCCCATTAAGAAAATAAGTACTACTAATATCAACAAAAGAAACACGTGAATTAAAATGAGGCACTAGAAAACATGTACTTAACACAAAAGTGTGCAGGAAGGGAGGAACAGAGGCACAAGAGCAACAGTGGCAGCAAAGAAGAAACAGAAACCAGCACAATGGAAGATGCAGGTCATGCCTCGCAGTGATTAAATTAGATACAAGTAGATTAAGCACGTTACTGGCAGACAGGAAGTAATAAATGTTAAAATGGATATAATGGAAAGAGAGAACTAAAAACAATACAGAAAACCAACAAACCCAAAAATTGGTTCTTTGAAAAGATTGATGAACCTGACTCTCCTTTAACTAAATGGATCAAGAGGGAAAGAAAGAAGGTTCAAGTTGCCAAATTCAAGAATGAATGGGGAACATACTATGGTCTTTACATAAGGTCTTTCGTAAATAAAAGATTTTAAGGGAATATTAGGTACAATTGTATATGAACAAATTAGATCATTTAGATGAAATAAACACTTTCCTGGAAAGAATAAATTCCCAACACTGACTCAAGAATAAATAGAAAACCTTTATTTTAACTAAAGAGATTGAATTATTAATATTAAATATTCCATAAAGAAAAGATTAGATGCCTCACCAGTAAATTCTAACAAAAGTTGAAGAATTAGCACCAATCCTTCTGAAACTCTTCCAGAAAACAGAAAAGGAAGAAACATGTCATAGCTCATTCTCTGAGGCCAACATTATCCTGATGGCAAAACCATTCAAAGACATCCTAAGAAGAGAAAACTACAGACAAATGTCCCTTATGAAGAATAGATTAAAAATCCTCAGCAACAAAATAATAGAAAACTGAATCCAACAACATATAAAAGGATTTATCCAAGTGGGGTTTATCCACACACATGGATCTAAATACAATATTTTAAGATAATAATATTCCATGAACTGATCTACAAATTCAATGAAATCCTTATCAGAATCTCATTTGCCTTTCTTTGTCAAGTTAAATACAAAATTCATAATGAAATTCAAGGAATTCAGAATGGATAGCCAATACAATCTTGAAATACAAAAACAAATTTGTAGGACTCATATTGCCATACTTTAAAACTTATTACAAAGCTATAGTAAACAAAACTTTGTGCTATGGAAATAAGAAGATAGATACAAGTGGAGTAGAATTGAAAATACAGAAATATACCTTTACATTTATAGCAAATTGATTTTGGGGAAGAAAATGCAATACCAAGATAGCATGATGAAATTTTCAATATTTGCAAACCATGTATCTGATAAAGGACTCATATCCAGAATATAAAAAGAACTTCTGTATCTCAATGATAAAAAGAAAATTAACTCCAATGAAAAACTAGACAAAGAATTCAAGTAAATGTTTATCCAAAGAAGATAAACAAATAGTCAAAGAGATCATGAAAAGATGTTCAATATCAGTATTCATTAGGAAAGTGCAAATCAAAAACCAGCAATACCTACTTCATACCCACAAAGATTGCTATAATCAAAAAGATACACAATAACAGGTGTTGGCTAAGATGTTGGGAAATTTGAACTATTACACATTGCTGGTGTGAATACAAAATGATAGTTACTTTGAAAATCAGTTTGACAGTTTTTCTAATGGTTAAATATAGTTACCATATTGTCACATCCATAGCACAGTTGTGTCAGGGCAGTGGACTAGATTGCTCAAAGGCTAACAAAAAGTGCCCAGAGACAGAATGTGAGACATGTGATTTACTGAGAAAAGCTGACAAGAGATCAGTGACTGCTCTAAAAGAGTTCAGTGGCAATAGGCGCAACAGGTTGCACCTCAATTCCTCATGGTTCTTGCCTCAGCAGTGCCTCCGCTTCCTGATGACATCTTGTACAGTGACAGCCAGCTGGACATAAAACACATATCCTTTCCATGGTGCCCTCAGTTCTGCACCAGTCCCCACTGAGAGAAAGGTATTATAGATAAGGCTGGAGAAGCAGTGACATCATCAGCATTAAGCTGACTTAGTTTGCTTGTATGACCAGCATCCAGGAACAACTTGCATGTCCTGGTATACATGCAAGAAAGTAGCTTTCTACAGATAACACTAACTTGTCTTAGTTTCCACGTGCATAAAAGAAATCCAGTGTCTTTCAAGAGAATTTGTATCTGGACATTCTGGTCCAGGCTTGTTCTCATTGTTCCCTTGACTTAGTTGGGTTTATGGAAACTGAAAGGGGGCATTCAGGGACATGGTGTCATATTGTTCCCCATGTCTTTAAAGGCATTACACATTTGATCCAGCAATTCTAGCATATACCTAAGAGAAATATATATGTATGTGAAAACTTATATATGTATGTGAAAACTTACACAAATGCTCATAGCAGCATTATTTATTTTTATTTTAAATTTGTTCTAATTAGTTATACATGACAGTAGAGTGCATTTTGACACATTGTACACAAATGGAGCACAATTTCTCCTTTCTCTGGCTGAACATGGTGCAGAGTCACACCGGTAGTGTGATCATACATGTATATAGGATAATAATGTCTGTCTCATTACACCATCTATCCTATCCCCACACCCTTTCCCTTAACTCTCCTCTGCACAATCCAAAGTTCCTTCATTCTTCCCTATCTTCCCATTATGGATTAGCATCCACTTATCAGAAAAAACATTTGGCCTTTGGTTTTTGAGGTTTGGCTTATTTCATTTAACATAATATTCTCGAGCTTCATCCATTTACCAGCAAATGCCATAATTTCATTCTTCTTTAAGGCTAAGTAATATTTCATTGTGTATATGTACCACATTTTCTTTATCCATTCATCTGTTGAAGGATATCTAAGTTAATTCCATAGTTTGGCTATTGTGAATTGAGCTGCTATAAACATTGATGTTGCTGTGTCACTGTAGTATGCTCATTTTAAGTCCTTTGGGTATAAACAAAAGAGTAGGATAACAGGGTCAAATGGTGGTTCCATTCTAAGTTTTCTAGGAATCTCCATACTGCTTTCCAGAGTGGTTGCACCAATTTGAAGTCCTACCAGCGACCTGTGAGTATACCTTTTTCCCCACATGCTCACCAACACTTATTGTTGCTCGTATTCTTGGTAATTGCTATTCTGACTGGAGTGAGATGAAATCTTAGAATAGTTTTGATTTCCATTTCTCTAATCACTAGAAATGATGAACATTTTTTCCTTTGTTGGTTGATTGCATTTTTTCCTCTGTGAAGTGTCTGTTCAGTTCCTTAGCCCATTTATTGATTGGGTTATTTGTTTTTTTCATGTTAAGTATTTTGAGTTCTTTATATATCCTGGAGATTAGTGCTGTGTCCAAAGTGTGTGTGGTGAAGATTTTCTCCCATTGTTTAGACTCTCTCTTCACATTACTGTTCCCTTTGCTGAGAAGAAGATTTTTAGTTCAAGTCCATCCCATTTATTGATCCTTGATTTTACTTCTTGCACTTTATGAGTCTGATTAAGGAAGTCAGTACCCTAAGCTGACCTGGTGAAGATTTGGTCCTACTTTTTCTTCTATTAAGCGCAGGATCTCTGTTCTAGTATCTAAGTCTTTGATCCACTTTGAGTTGATTTTTGTGCAGAGTGAGAAATAGAGGTCTAATTTCATTTTGCTACATATGGATTTCCAGTTTTTTCACCACTATTTGTTGAATAGGCTATCTTTTCTCCAATGTATGTTTTTAGTGCCTTTGTCTAATATGAGATAATTATATTTATGTGGGTTTGTCTCTGTGTCTTCTATTCTGTACCATTGGTCTACATGTATTTTTTGGTGCTAATATCATTTTATTTTTGTTACTCTTGCTTTGTAGTATAGTTTAAGGTCTGGTATTATAATGCTTTTATTTCACTCTTCTTGCTAAGGATTACTTTGGCTACTCTGGATCTCTCATTTTTTCCAAATGAATTTCATGATTGCTTTTTCTAGCTCTATGAAGAATGTCATTGGGATTTTAATAGGAATTGCATAGCAGTATTATTCCTAATAAATAAAAAGTGGAAACAACCCAATGTCCATTACATGATAAATGGAGAAATACTAAAATCTACTAAATTGAATGCTGTAAGAGGCTGAATTTTATCATATACATATTATTTCTCCATTTTAAAAAAGGTAAACAATGCTTAGTAAAAGTAGCCAAATACAAAAATTCCTTTTACATAAAGATCAAAAGACAAAGCTATAGTGACCAGGGATTCATACTTAGTTGGTAGAACTATAAAAAATAAAAAATTTCAGCAATTATTATAAAAGTCAGGTAAATGATTCCTTTAGGAGTTAAGAAGGGCTTTTTGGTTTGGATGGAGCATATGAAGTCTAAATGGTAAGTCTAAATGGGTCTAAATGGGATGCTGGTAATGCCCCACTTTCTGATGTGGGTAATGGTAATCCAGCTATTCATTTTATAATGAACGTAAGTCACTCATGTATGTAATTCAATAAGTCGCATGTGTGTAGTGTGCACTTTTGTATTATGTGCTACATTTCACAACAAACATTCCCTTTAATTTGCTGGTGAAAAATTCATGAATTAGATTCACTGCAATTTACTTAATCATTTCCATATTGGTGATGTTTTGACTGTCTCCAATTTTTCATTATTCTTAACATCATTGTAATTAACATTTTTGTGTAAAAATTCCTTGTTATATTTTTATTAACTTCAGACAGATTTCCATATGTGGAAATATAGAGTAAAAAGGAATCAAATGTTTTTTAATTTATGCTATGAAGTTTCAAATATAGTTTTTCTTTTTATATGTTACATGTGGTTTATTTCAACCCAATGTTCCAGTTTTTCAAGACTTTTCTAAATTCTGATTCTATCTTTGCATGTTAGCTATCCCCTAACCTTTCAAGGTTCTCAACCATCCATTTCCTCTCAAGAAGGCTTTCTGCTCCCTCATTGCAAGTCTAGGCTTGGGCAGTGAGCTTGCTTCTGCTTCTTCATAGTTATCTGTATCAATGTTCAAGATGATGTGAAGGATTCTTCTGATAAAGGAAGCCCATGCCTGAGATTTGTGACCTTTAATTGCCAGACAACTTCTGCTCTGCAGTTCATTCTTAAAACCATGATACAATTCCATTTACTGCTCAACAAGTTAAAAGCACAACTTTCATACACATAGATTGACCATATGTCGATTGACCATATGTCGATTGACCGTATTTTATTATGTATTTAGATTAACCATATTTTATTCAACTCATTCATTAATGAAGGACCAGTAGACTGGTAAAATTGGTTCAAAGAACAATTCAAGGAATAAAGATGGAGTTAATCAGTTCAAAATTGCTGAAATGAATTTGTTAAAGGACATAAAACTATGTTGTATCCCACAAGGTGACAGTAACCTTTGAATTATCTTTTTACCAGGCAGAAATCTACTGATTAACATGTAACTTTGCAGTGTGTGCATTCTAATCTGGTAGTCACAAAGTCAAACTCAGTTGTATTCTGCTATATAGTGAAATAATCCTAGGAGAGGATAATAAGACAATGCTCTCCTACAGCATCAAACGTATGTGTGGTCATCCTTTGGGTTTATTTCCAAGTGTTGGATAATTTTTACAACACCACACTTTTTCAATGGCCCTGAGAAAACACTGGGTCTGTTTTCTCTATATTGAAAATCCTGAAGGAATAGGGCAGATTGCATTGTTTAAAAACAAAAACTTAGAAAATGTTTTTGTCCTTCCCAAGGCTAACTTGGTTTCATGTTTCATTATCTGAAAGCTCACAACAAGTCAGTTCTCTTTTGCTTGAGGCCATTGATGTTTTGTAAGATATAAGAAACTTCTCATTTTCAAGTGCCCATGGACACATCGTCCCAAAAATTTCATTCATATGATTGCTGTAGGGGCACACATGCATTTTTCTTAAAAACAGAACAAAATCCCATGACCATAGAGAGCTAAGAAACACAGCCAAGAACAAAGAAATCACAATTTTCTATTAACCTGTCAGGAATTTACAATAATTTTCTAGGCAAGGCAGCATAAGACCCCTTTTCTTCTCTTCAGATTTACAGACATCTGAATCCCCTGTCCCTGTGGGGATGCTGAAGAGATAAAGGGGGATTACTTTGGCTACTGTGGCCCCCAGGGTCAGCTTTCTAGGATTGTCTCCTACCTGGACGTGCAGGTGACACTCCAATCTAGGCCATTCACAAAACCAAGAGCCAGGTGATGGCAGGCTGGCCAGAGAAGGTTTATCAAATGAGGGAGGGTAGAGGGAGAAGGAAACTCTGCCACATGGGGCTCTTGTATGGAGTAACTCCATGGCGCTAGCCACCATATTAGAGTGTCTCTGCCTTTTCCTCCTGCATGTTCTACTGCCTTCTTTGGAATGACTGGTTGTAACCCCTGCTTCTGTTTATACCCCTCCTATCCACCAGCGTGTGGACAGCATTATCCTTAATATATCCTTAACACTCTATAGCACCAGTACATATACTCAGGGACTAACATTGCCAAAAATCTAAAGCACACATGCTTCCATACCTGTGGCTGTTACATCTCGCAAAAACAAGAGGCCATAAAGCCCTACTATTCATGAAGCACTACCCATTGGTTAACATAATTTCTTTCACTCTAAATTTTATTTGCAGCCTGTCTTTATTAAAAATTCAAACACACCCTAATGTATCATTTACATTATGTGAATCTGTGTTTAGCATAAGCTATTCCAAGGCATCAAGAGTAATTGATGGTAAAATTAGATTTCCTGAGCAATCTGTGAAATAAGTGTTCAAAACTTATCTGAAGACAGGAGCTTTCTGTCATCTTGTCACAGGTACAATTAGCCATGTTGTCATTTGGTCAGTCCAAAATGAATTCCTCAAGCAAAGCCATTATAGGTCATTTTCAATTCACAAATTTCATTCCAACTAAAGAAGAGGGTTCCTGGTTTCAGAATAGATTGTGCCTGTCTAATTTTGTATTTAAATACATACTGAGATAATGTTTTTGCCAGGATTTTTTTCTTATTCAAATAAGGGAACATCGCAGGAGGCAAAAAAGGGGGTAGGAAGGATAAAGAAGACATAAAGTAAGATTTCAAGCTCTCTCCAATGATGAATAAATAATATTTAATAGTATGATAACAGTAACAATAGATACCATGTATTGAACACTTAGTATTTAGCAAACATTGTGCCATAAGTTTTACAGATATTTGTTCATTCACTTTAACAGATATCTATTGAATGCTTACATGTCAAGTACTCTTATATTTCTTAAAATACAAATAACATAAAATATAAAGTTTCTGTGTGGTCTTCAGTAGAACATATACTAAAATTAGAATGATAGAAGATTAGCATGATCCCTGTGCAAGGATGACACACAAGTTTGTGTTGTTCCATACTAAAAAAAGAAGATATATATATATATATCTCGTTTCCACTCTTCCAGTATTAGGCCAATGAGAAGTGAGACCACAATCACAGAAATAAATACAAATACATACACTTGCACATGCACACATACCCACATTTGCATATATAATTTTAACTTGAAACATGCCTTAAAGACAATGGGTTAATGGAATGCAGAATTAGGCTGACCTGGAGAAGAACTGATTGGTCAGATGATCAAAGATCTCTCTAGGAGGGCCCATAAGAAGATCTGAAAGAGCTTTCTGGGCAGAGAAAATAGCAAGTGCAAAGTGTTGAGTCTGAATAGAGTTTGGCATGTTTGAAAAATCCAGAAAGAAGCCCTAAGGTCATTCGAATGAGGAGGAAAAGGGAGAGAAATGAAGAATCTTTAACAGGTTTAAGTGGAACAATGTATGGCATTTATCCTTCAAGATCATTCTAGTTTCCCTGGGTGACATGGTAAAGGAATAAGAGTAGAAACAGGAAGACTAGCTATGAGACTGTTAAGTTAATGCACAGGAAAGATAGCAGTGGTGTAGCTTGGGGTACCTGCATGTGTGGGAAGGTGCAAATTCTGTGGATATATTTGAGGAGGAGTGATTGTGATTTGATGATGGGTTAAATGTGGGGTCAAAGGGGGAACCAGAGATGAACAATAAGGCCAAGTAGACCCTCACCCTCCCTTGGCCCCCTTCTCATAATGGAAAAATTGGCACAAGATTTTAAAAGTTTACCATTGCCAAACAAATGTCACAATCCAGTGCCAGATGTGTTCAAGTTTATGAATTATCATAAGTGAATAATTTCTATAAGAATACCGTCTTTTTGGTTTAGCCAGTTGGCAAAGATTTTTAAATGATATGTAGCAGGATTATCAACAATGACTAAAGGGCTCTCCTCAGACCCCAGTAGTGGAATGTAAACAGATCCAAACATTCCAAAGGGAAATTTAAAATTTTACCTTTAATAGACTTCATAATACACACTGTCTCCACCTATTCTACCTGTTAGAAAATAATCCTACAGAAATGACCAAATACAGTTAGCTTTACATTGAAAAACATTAATTATAATGATAATGGAGGAAAATTAGAAGCAGTATAAATATACAGTGATAGATAAATAGTTCAGTATTTTATAGAACAGTCATTTGTGCTGTCACTCAAATCATACTCTGGAATAATTTATGTCATAAAATGATCATGATGTATATAAAATCGACTTCAAAAGCATGTTAAGGGCTGGGATAAAGCTCAGTGGTAGAGGCCGAGTTTGATTCCCAGCACTACAATATAAAAAATAAAGTTAAAAAATTCTGCATGCATGAACATGTATATGCATGGAAATAACAGAAAATAGAAAGCCCAAAGATGAATAATTGCTTCCACAGAAAGGTCAAGCGAGAGATATTATTTTCAAAATTTCAACACTAAACATGTATTACTTTTACTATTAACTGAATTATACAATTTGTGCAAGCCCTGAGAAGTCCAGGCCCTGTGGCCTGAAGACTGAATTCAAACCAAACCTGGCATTTTGCATGGACCCCTGAGGATAATGTCACTTGCTCCCTGATTCTGCTTCTCTAAGCTCAGAAATGTTGACAGGATTCTTTTGGGAGTCTCCTATAGTCATTCTTGGATTTGGTTCCTCTTTCTCATTTGACTTGCCTTACAGATTGTCATATTTCCGGCAGGTATAAGTACTTACAGTGGACTGAATAGCTTAAAAAGACAAATATCTATTTCTCATGGTTCTAGAGGCTGAGAAGACTTGAGATCAAGTTCACCCAAATGTGGTGTCTAGTGAGGGTCCTCTCTCTGGATTGTGGATGGCATCTTCTCACTATATCTTCACATGGTGAGAAGGCGGTGAGAGAGAGAGATCTCTTGGGTCCCTTTCACAAGGGACACTGATCCCATTCACAAGGGCTCCACCCTTATGACTAACTACCTCCCCAAAGTCCCTCCTCCTGACACCAACACATTGAGGATTAAGATTGCAACATGCTGATTTGGGAATCATAAACATTCAGTCCTTAACAAATCTATTGGTCTTTCCCTTCATCTCATCTCAACTGGACAAAATTGTTCTGGAATTTCTTAATGCAGGAGCTGTGTTCTCTGACATATGGAGGCATGCTTGTGCTGGTAAAGTACTTCTCATTTGTCATGTTCCTTCTGTAAATTGAGTAGTAATGTGTAAGAGATGGAGTAAATTCGCTGAGCCTGGATCACTTTGCAGCTCAGGTTCTCTGGCTACCATGTTTGCCAAATTCCTTCATACACCAGAAAGAGGAAGGTAGATGAGGAACCTGCTAGGTCACTGAGACTCAAGAACGGTGTAATGTCATTTTAGGGGGATCCAGCACACTTGTTTTGGCCCCTCTCTCTGCTTTTACCTCGCTGAATAAGGGTATCCCTTTCTCAAAATACGTGTATAGTTAGGAAATGAATGAAAGTATATGTACACTAATATATTTCTGTGGTTGCAGTGACTATCTCATCAATCACAAAGCACAGGTACTCATGACTAAATGGTATCCAAACATAAAATAGAAATGAAATTTTGAACCCGTATGGGTTATATAATCTTACAAAGAATTGTGCATTTGAAGATAACATATTTTTTCCAAAGATTAGCATGTCTAATGTCTTCTATCATCATTGAATTGATTCTTGAGCTTATTTAATTTTATTTTATTAAAGTTCTTTGGAAAAAAATTTCACTTTTATCATAATATCTCTTGTGTTTCTTCTTTGGCTTTTGGAGGAAAAACAATGCTATGAAAGGTGGTTGCTGAAGGGTAATTTAATCAGCATTCTCATAAATCCCACATGTTTTCTGCCTGATTTGCATAAAGAGAAAAGTTTTAGGGCAAAGAGTGTCTTCCATATTTTAATTTGATTTCTGGGCCTAATTACATTTGCTTAAATTCAACACACTTGTGATTTTACACGGAGGACAATGTTGCAGGATGAAAAAAGGTTTCTAAATTTCTAAAGTTGCTTGTCTTTCCTGGGAGTTGAACTCCCACTATAATCCAAGTATACAGGAATCAAAGGGAACTCCTTCTGGTCATCTATTAAAGAAAAGACTTAATGTAAAGTTAATAGATTGAATATAGCTTCTCTGGGGAAAAAATGATAATGAAAAATATAGCTAGAAAAATTCCCAAATCTGAGAAAAAAAGTTTTAAAAATTTCATTCCTGTCAATTCTTCCAGATATCCAAACTCACACCTTCTGCTTAAACCTGCCAGTTATATCAGAAAAGATTCTTAAATTCTTCAATTTTTTTATCTGAAGTGCTTTCCTAGTCCTTTTCATTCCCAAATTCTAGACCAAATCTTAAGTTCTTTATTTTGACAAGCCTGAATTATTATGGAACCAGCCATTTCTTCCTTCTAGTCTTTTACCTTCTCACCTACTTCTAATCTATTCTAGCCCTAAATTGTCAGTGTTATTACATAAATTGTACAAATAAAATATTCATCATTATCTCTGCAGTCAAACCCAAGCTTTTTAGACTAGAAGGAAAGTAAAAACAAAAATAACAACAGTAATATCAATAGTAGCTAATTTTTACTGAATATTTATTTTCCAGATGGTTTTCTAATATTATTTTAGGGCATTATAATTAAACATAATAATGGGATTCATTGTGACATATTTATACATGCACATAACATAATTTGCTTCATTTCATTTCTTAGTATTTTCTCCTTTCCCTTTCCTCTCCCCCCCCCAATCCCCTTCTTCTACTCTATTGGTCTCCCTTCTATTTATTTTTTTAATTGGTATGTTATAATTATTCATGAAAATGGAATTCATTGTGATATGTTCGCATGTGCACATAGCATAATTTGGTGAATTTCATTCCCAAATACCTCCCTTTTTCCTCCCTCCCTCTCCATTTCTAAATACTTTACATGGATTTAACTCAGTAGTTTTAATGATAACCCTACAATGTAAGATTATGTGCCCATTTTGTAGATGTGGAGGTAAAAGGTAGAGAGATTGAGTCAACTCTACCATTACAGGTGAGTATGGTGGCCATTTTAGTTGTGGACACCAGGGCAGAGGCAGAGTCCTGGGGCCTGGGCTAAGTCTGAGAAATGAAATAGATGAAGAGTGAGCCAGCTAACGAGGACATAGTGTTATCTAAGCAGATATTTTGAGTGATTATTGAGTGATTGAGTGATTGAAAATGGTGGGTGAGGGTGAGTGTCTTTCTTTTAAACAGTGAATACAGGGATTGATGAGTAAAGAGGCTGGAGTTGAAGATACCAGGAGCATGTTAAAGTAGAAACAGCTGATGTCATCCAAGAACAGAAGGAGAGGGTCGGCTGTGTTCTCAATGGGTGGTATTACCAGCCAGCAGATTCAAAGCCTTAAGAAAAGGCAAAAAAGAAATGGTTTTATTTATTCTAAAATTACCTAACTCTTTTTCAAGTTGTATTTCTTCCATAAAATTCTCTCTGAAGAGATTGCCTGCTGCTATTTCTCCTCTAATCCCACATAAATTTATCAATAAAAACTCTATTATTATAAACTTTATTATGATAAACCCTATTATTATTTATTACTTGATATTTTAGTAATATATTTATATGCCCCTCCTACTTTCAAGGAGAACTTAAAGATACATATTTAGTATTATGATTCAGTTCTCCATGTATCACATATGGCTCCTCCTTGTGTAAATTCCCTGTTGTTTGTTCCTCCACCTGTCTGACCTCTGCTATCCAAGCTCAGCAGGGCTGTGGCAAACCCAGTGAGAGGTCTCTGTACTTTTTTTTTCTTGTTCTCATACCTCTGGTTTTGTTCATGTTTCCACCTGTCCTTTGGGAGGCTGGAAAACAGGATCTCAAACTCTATCTCCAGGGCAGAGTTCTGATGAATCTAAGGCAATCTCAAGGAGATGGATTATGCTCCCTGAATAACTGAAACCATTTAAATTCATGGGGGAAATCACCCTCATGATGAAGTTAATGCTAAAGGTGGAAAAGCAGAGAGAGAGAGAGATGCAAGAATCCCCAGCCTGCAAAGATATGAAGAGATCTTTCAGGCATGAAATATGCTGTGCATTCTTTCTTTCTCTGGACTTCCAAGTACATGAAATAATAAACTTCCTTAAGACAACTAAATTCTGGGCTGTTTGTTGCACTTAACATTATTGTAACTGATACCCTTCACACATAGTCCTTCCTACATAGCAGGCTCTCCATTAGCACTGATTGACAAACTGAATCAATATTTCAATATGTTATTTGCTACTATTATAGTATGTTATGTATAATATATTACACATACATTATTATATATGATATACATTTTATTATTATACTGGATTCAGATTGCTCTATCATAAAAGTTACTAAAATTGTATATTTGAACAGTCAACATAGAAAGTGACATCTATTTATTAAATATATAGTGTTTTAAAATTTTAACAGGAAAATAATATTATAGCTAAAGATCCATGTGAAGATATTATGGGCATATTATGCTTTTACATGTTATTATGACATAATATGACAATAGTTATAATTGTTAGCTCTTACCAAAACCCTAACCTTAAATTCTAAAACAAAAAAATGATTTATAATATAAAACAGATTGTTATTTATTTCAACAATGTTATATTTCCTATGATTAAAATTTAAAACTAGTTCATTTGTTCTTTTTTTAAAAAATTAATTTATTTAAATGCATTTCAGGTCATAGTACATATATAGAACTCAATGTTTCCATTTCTCTGGTTGCAAACCAGATAGAGTCATACCATTTGTGTCTTCATACATGCACCTAGGGTAGTGATGACCATCTCATTCAACCATCTTTACTACACCCCTTTTCCCTCCCTGCTCCTCGCCCCTGCCCCATCCAGAGTTACTCCATTTCTCCTATGTTCCCCATTCCCACCCCCCTTATGTATTAACATTCACTAATCAGAGAGAACATTCGGCATTTGGTTTTGAGGGATTGGCTTACTTCACTTAGCATGATGTTCTCCAATTCCATCCATTTGCCTGCAAATGCCATAATTTTATTCTCTTTTATTGCTGAATAATATTCCATTGTGTATATGTACCACAGTTTCTTTATCCATTCATCTATTGAAGGACATCTGGGTTGCTTCCACAGTTTTGCAATTGTGAATTGTGCTGCTATAAACATTGAAGTGGCTGCTT
>PVHX01025666.1:0-21866 GCA_004024805.1 Geosciurus inauris | reverse complement strand
TGAGCAATATAGTGAGACTTTGTCTCAAAAAAAGAAAGGGAGGGTGGTGCTGGGAGTATAGATCAGTGACAGAGTACTTATCTAGTATGTGAGGCTCTGGGTTCAAACCCTAATGCTGAAAAAATAAATACACACACACACACACATATACTATGTGTAGATAGATAGATACACACACAGAAACTATTTCTTTAAACAACAAAAAAAAAACAGTTTGGTTCAATGGACCAATTTTACATATCACTAAGGAGTCCAGATGGAGAAGAACCAACTATGACTGTTAGATGTCATCAATCTAAATATGAATTCATAATACAAAGATATTCAAAAGTAAAGTAAAGCAAAGCAAAGTACCTAATTGAATTGGCAAAATGTAATAAGCTAGTATTCTGGGTCTTTGATCACAAATTAAACCAACAAAGAAAGCACAGAAGCTTTACAGGGAAAACTTCTTAGAACTTCTTAAAACTCATGAAAGAAGACCTAAGTAAACAGAAAGATATGCCATATTTGTAGCTGAGATGAATTAATGTTATCAAGAGTCTGCTTCTCCCATCTTAATCCATAAATTCTGTGCAATTCTAATCAAATTTTCAGGGAAAATTTTTCATGGACTTGAAATTTTTATGAAGTTTACTTGGTTTAAATAGGAAAATAAAAATCTAAGTAAAGCATTTTGGGAGAAGAAGAGAAACAGGAGACTGTATCAGTAGGTAAAATATTCACGTACAAAAGTCAGAGAACCCTATCATTGGAGCTTCCATGGACAGAAGATGACTTGACGGGGCAACAAGCCCAGAGGCCATCTGGGAGAGATACTGACAGTTAAGCAGTTCTGTCGGGATCAAGACTCTTCCAGTTATGTGCACATTTGTATGTGCACTTTTGTCCCCAGGTCTGGCACCTCAGAATATTATACCTTCAGACTTCATGTAGGCAAGGAAAGGGGAGAAGAGAGAAGAGATGAATGGCTGTCTATGGGGATCTTTCTCACTTGGGAAAGAAAACTATCCTGAGGGAATTTCGCCTCCATCTCATTGTTTATAACTTGTACTACACGGCCAACTCCTGTAGCAAGAGTGGCTGAGAAAATGAATATCTGGGGGTGGGGGTACATTGCTGTCCCCTCCATGTGGGGGCGTGCCACAAGATGGCGTCGAGCAGTCAGCTTAGTGCTGACCACACTGCCCTGAGAAGCCACCTCCCCGCACTCTTATTGGCTGGCCTTTGCCCCCGTACTGTTTTAGCCCAGTGACCCTATACTGTTTCAGGTGGACAGCCCCTTCCGCATTATTAGCTTAGAAACCGGACACCACTGGACCCTCTTCCCTATATAAGCCTGTAAACCCCCTCAATAAATCGGTACTTGCTTAGACGAGACCCCCTGGTGCATGGTGGCTTGTGCCAGGCGGCCTGCCTCTCTCAGTCCGACCTCATCGGGGGCACCTGGGGGGTTCCCGGGGGGGGGCTCCTTTCACTCGCTGGCCAAAGGGGAGATTGCTACCTGGCTGAGGGAAGCCCAATATCCACATTGGAGTTTTTTTGGTTCAAAAAAAGGAGGGGTATATGCCTATTGAATACATAATTAGGAGAGTCTGCTTTAAGAGAGGGTTAGTTTTCTAAAAATAAACAACAAAACAATTAGTGTATGTTTGGCACAAGCCAAAGAAATTGAGCATGGAATGAAACATGACAGGATGCAATGGGATGAGACAAAACAAGAATAGGATAGAACCCTCAAAATAGGCATTTGGGGAGCTGGGGCTGTAGCTCAGTGCTGGAGCACTCAGTGGTGTGAGGCGCTGGGTTCTATCCTCAGCACCACATAAAAATACATAAATAAAGCTATTGTGTCCATCTACAACTAAAAAAATATTTTTAAAAAATAGACATATGAGAATTTGTTACTTGATTGAGATGGTCCCACAAATTAGGAGGAAAGGGATGGGTTGTTTAGCATATGGTGTTTGGAAAAGGGACTCACTGTATATAGAAAAATAAAGTTGTAATTTTCTTATCTCATTTATAAAGATAATAACCAAGTAGACAAAAGATCTGAATGTAAAATGTAAAGTTATAAAGTGAATAGCAGAATATCTAGACTATTTCTTAACTACATGGGCTGGGAAAGCACTTCCTAAGATACCATTAGAGGGGAGAAAAAAAAAGGTATGACCATATGAACACCAAAGATTTTAACACAGTGAATGGAACAATACACAATAGACTTTCAATTGGGTCACCATTTGGAAGAAGATGTTTTCAAAATTAAAAAATTGAAAAGGGAGGGCATAGTGATACATGCCTCTGGTCCTAGGAGACTGAGACAAGAGGGCCACTTGAATCCAGGGATTTGAGGCCAATATGGGCAACATGGTGAGACCATCTCAAAAAAAAAAAAAAAATGATAAAAGATCAATATTTAGTAGCACTGTCCAAAAGAATTTTTTGTGGTGATGGCAATATTCTCTGTACTCTCTATTATAGTATCACTACCCACACTGAGCCATTAAACAATTGAAATGGAGATAGTGTAGCTGAAGAACTGTCTAAATAGTCATGCATGGCTAGTGTCTACCATATTGGACAGTGCAGAATTAGAGTATTCAGAGCATTCTAGCCAAGTTACCAAGTCCTATAATACCAAGTGTTAGTGAGGATGTAGGAAAGAGCAACTCTCACTGGGTTCTGCTCTTGAAATAGACTTGTGTACTCTTTTTCAGAAGCAATCTGGTGAAATTAAGTCTGTGTATATCAAATAACCAACCAATCTCAGATGGCCACCTTGATGTCATTTATGACAGTGGAGATGTAGAGGCAATGTAAGTTTATCATGGTGGCAATGGAGGAGCAAAATGGACTTGGATGTACACTGTGGAATACTCTGCTGCTTTTGGCAATAATGAACCAGAACTATACAGAGCAACATGGATAGAACTTGAAAATCTAGTGTATGATAAGAAAAGGAACAGACTGAAATGTGTAGTGTAATCCTATCAATACATGTTTAGAACATCAACTCATAAGAAACAGCACAATATTTTTCAAGATGCTTACATATCAAAGGCTATATACCAAACATGTTACCTATGACCTGGAGGGTCAAAGAGAAGTGGGGAGCAGGGATGAAAGGGTTAAAAAGAGAGAAAGCTCCTGCAAAGAATAGTAATATACCATAAATGAAAGAACAGGATTATCTGACTCCTCTACACTTGATGTCTAAAAAAAGGAGAGGGGCTGGGATTGTGGTTCAGTGGTAGAGCGCTTGCCTCACATGCGTGAGGCACTGGGTTTGATCCTCAGCACCACATAAAAATAAATAAAATAAAAGATACTGTGTGCATCTACAACTAAAAAAAAATTGTTTAAAAAAATTTTAAAAAATAATTAAAAAAAAAAGGAGAGAGCAAAATATGGTCTTTTCCCTGAACTTCCTGGATCTTCTATTCATTCTGTACAGTTGCCTTGATACTGTGCATATTCCTTGAGCTAGCTAGAAGCATGCTCTGTGTTCTGTTGCTTCTTTTATGTTAGTGCTTGCTTAAAACATAAGCATATTTATAATTCATCATATTGGGCTCTCTAGTTTCTATAAACTCCACCAGCTGCTATTGCTTTTGCACAACAGACTATTTTATGTTCCATGGAAGCTATTTCCCTAAAGAACATAATGCTTTTGTCAAACTTGTATTGCAGAAAATGTCTGAATGTTGAACTGAAACTATAAGGACTAAAGAATGAAGAATTGAGAAGTACAAAGCTTCACAGAGCAAATCTGAATGCAGATTAAGATACCATTCTTGGGCCTGGGTGTTGGCTCAGCAGTAGAGCACTCGCCTAGCATGTGTGAGGTGCTGGATTCAATCCCCATTCTTTCAGCGACTCAGGAGGCTGAGGCAGAAGATTTGCAAGCTCAGAGACAGCCTCAGCAACTTAATGAGACTCTGTCTAAAAATAAAAAATAAATAGAGCTGGGCATGGTGGCACCTGCCTGTAATCCTAGCACTTTGGGAGGCTGAGACAGGAAAATCGCGAGTTCAAAGCCAGCCTCAGTAATGGCGAGGGGCTAAGCAACTCAGTGAGACCCTGTCTCTACATAAAACACAAAATAGGGCTGGCGATGTGGCTCAGTGGTCGAGTACCCGAGTTCAACCCCTGGTACAAAAAAAAAAAATTTTACAGGAATGGCTTTGTGAAATTGTATTTTCCTTTCTGTATCAATTGATCTTATAAATCCTTCATGAATTGAAAGTGTCCAGAGATAAGAATGAAAATGATGGAACACTATATTTTACTGTACCTTCCCTAAGATATTACCCATGATCTCTTTGTAAATTAGTTTACTTTCTTATTTTTCATTACTGGTTTCTTAAATAAATTATGACCTGCCCCAAAACAAAGTGTGACACTTTAATTTTAAAACTACATCTTTAAAATAATGGAAATCAATGGCTAAATGGATTTCTAAGCTGAAAATACTGATATGTTAACAAAAATTTTAAGTATATAAATTTCTTTTCATTCGGCATCCCCATTATTAACAATTATCACCCTACCTCTCAAAAATTCAAATTAAAATCTAGCACCTATCTGACTTAGGCTATTTCAAACTTTTAAGTATACACATTTTCAGAGGCTAGATGGGCCTTAGCAATCAAATTCAGAATTTGAAAAACAAATAAACAGTTTATTAACTGATAAAATTGTTTTGTATCTCTCAAGCCAGCAAAGAAAAAAAAGTTGGAAAGAATCCAATACATGGCTGAGTTTTAAAAGATTTTTAGGAACTATTTTCACTTGCTTATAGCCTCACTAACTCTAGTTTAGACATCAGTTAATATACTTAGATGAAAGAAGGTTCTTTGTGAGTTTTGTATTTGTTTTCTGTTTGCTTGGTTATTTTTTTTTATCATTGATTCATATCATTAGTCACATGAGTACATATACTCTGTATGTGGCATATATAGATACATATATATTACATATATTTATACATTTTCTATTGTGTGCCAGACATTTTTCTGGGACCCAAAAATGTGCAATGTCCAATGTGCAATGTCTTTATAGCACATATAATCCAGACAGGAGAAACAGATAATTAAACAATGTATATAAGGTGTCATAAGCACTCCTCTAAGACAAATAAGGAATACTACAGGAGAGCATAAGAGAATGAACCAGAAATTCAAGACAGGCTTATTGGATGAAGACCACCAAAAGATGAATCAGATTCAGTCCTATGAAAAGAAGAGCATAAGAGGAGTGTATTCTTGACATAGGGAGATAAAGCAGGGACTAGATGGAGATGAGGTTGAGGGGGGAAAGTTACAAATAGAAGCATGATATAATTAGATAAACATTTCAGGGGGCTGGGTTTGGGCTCAGTGGCAGAGCGCTTGTGCACATGTGAGGCACTGGGATCGATCCTCAGCACCACATAAATAAATAAACAAAGATATTGTGTCCATCTATAACTAAAAAATTTTAAAAAAACATTTCATAAACATCACTGCCTGAAGATTAGGAATGGAGAACAATTAAATTTGTCAGGTTGAACTACAGTAATACAATAAGGATAGAAAAAGGATTCGTGTAAAATGTAAATCCACAGGGTGATTAGTTGGGGTAGAGTGGAATGTGGGGAAAGCAGTTGAAGCCAGAGTTTAATTGAATTTTAGACAGTGGTGAGTAATTATGTGGTGGGCTACTGCATAGATTCATTGATACTGGCTGCTATTAAAATGCAAAATCTTAATGGATTAGCACAATAAAGGTTTCTCTCTCACCTTCCCTGAGTGGGGAGGAGGTAGAGTCTGCTCCACATTCAGGGATCCAGGCTGACTGAGGTTCTTCTGTTTTTAATTCCTAGCTGCCCCAGGGTCCAAACAAAAGGTTGGAATGTAAACAAAGCCTGTTTGCCCTCAAATGCCTTCCACTAGATAGAACACTTCGGTTCCTCTCATGGTCCATTGGCCAGAACTCAATCTTCCCATCTAACTGCAGGCAGGCTGGGAAATGAGAATAAACTGTGTGCCCATGAATAAAATGAAATGGGCTTGGAAAACACATTGCATCACCTCTGCTATAGTCACCAACCAAAAGTGACTCAATAAAGCAGAACTTCAAATATGTAGATTCAGTTCTAATACTGAAGCATTGATTTTCATCATTTTTCTAGGTTGAAGTGAATCCAAATGCTAAATAATCATTTGGAGGCTCTCAGCTTCACAGTGAGCATTTTCACTTCTGAGAAGGCCTCATCCTACTTTGAAGGTTGCACAATCACCAGTGTTAAACCTCCCAGATACCTCTGCCACTATTACTTAAACTTTCTGAGAAAATAGGTTTTTAACCATACAATTATACTTCCATGTTTTTTTCTTTCAGCAATATATCTCATCTCCACCAAGACAAACAGAATTAATTATCTATCACGATTTGGGAAATTGCTCCAAAACTTACTGGCTTAACATAATAATAGTATTTTTTCACTTATTTATTCTAATTAGGTTTATATGACAGCAGAATGCATTTTGATTCATTGTACACAAATGGAGCACAACTTTTCACTTCTCTGGTTGTACACAATATTGAGTCACACCGTATGTGCAGTCATACATGAACCTAGGGCATTGTTGTCCATCACATTCCACCATCTTTCCTGCTCCCATATCCCATCCCCTTCCTTCCCTCCCCTTTGACCAAAGTTCCTCCATTCTTCCCATCCCCCTCCCACATTATGTATCCACTTATCAGAGAGAACATTCGGCCTTTGGTTTTTTGGGATTGGCTTACTTCACTTAGCATGATGTTCTCCAACTCCATCCATTTACCTGCAAATGCCATAATTTTATTCTCCTTTAATGCTGAATAATATTCCATTGTGTACATATACCACAGTTTCTTTTCTTTTTTTGTATTTATTTTTTAGTTGTAGGTGGACAGAATATCTTTATTTTATTTTTATGTGGTGCTGAGGATCGAACCCAGTGCCTCACATGTGCCAGGCGAGCACGCTACCACTGCGCCATAACCCCAGCCCCATACCACAGTTTATCCATTCATCTATTGAAGGGCATCTAGGTTGGTTCCACAGTTTAGCTATTGTGAATTGAGCTGCTATAAACATTGAAGTGGCTGTGTCCCTGTGGTATGCTATTTTTAAGTCCTTTGGGTATAGACCAAGGAGTGGGATAGCTATTGTCTCTCATGTCTTTTGGTGCTCCATTATTCAGACAGGGCACAGTGGGAATGGCCATATAGAAGGCCTTATGGGGAAGTTTCCAAGTCTTGGAGGTGGAGTCAGCTGAAGGCTTGTTCACACACATGTCAGGAATGTGATGCTGCTGTCCCCTAGGGCTCTTGGTTCCTCTTCATATGAGCCAGTCCACATGGATGGCTTGAGTTTCCACCCAGCATAGATGTTGGGTTCCCCAGGCAACATCCCAAGAGAGGCAGGCAGAAACTCTATCCTTTTACAGCCCAGCCTCAGAAGCCATGTTACATCACTCACACCATACCCCAGAAATTCAGTTTGTCATAGCCCCTGTCTGATCCAAGGAAAAAGAATCTAGATTTTATCTCTTGGGAGGAGGAGTGTTAGCCACGTTGTACAAAGAGGATGTGGATAGGAGTGATAAATCAGTGCAGCCATTTTTGGAAAACGCAATCTGTCACAATGACGAGCTTGCTTTCACTTGGAAAAGAAAAGCTCCAATTTCAGGACAGCTTTCGTGCTCAGTGCTGTTCCTGCCCAAGTAGTGCAACTGAGTGGGTACTTTTCCAAAATAAATAAATGAAATGAGTGACTAAATATTTAGTCCTATGTTGTAAAGACCTCTTCTTTCTCAGGGTTGCTGCTGTTTGAAGATAATTATCAGAAAATGTGCAAGGGACAAGCTATTTTATCTACCAAATAAAAGTAACTGCCATGGTTAATTAACTAGGACTCTGGGTTACAAGCTCTGAAATTGAACTTACACTAGTTGAAGGAAACAAGAATTCATCGTCTTGTGAATCGGAAAATTCTAGGGCTCCAGATGGATTTAACCACAGCTGGATGATGTCATCAGGCGCTGACCCTCCCTTTCTCTTTTTCCTGTCCTCTACACTGGTTTACTCTGAGAGAGGCTCTCCTTGTGGTGGCAAGGATGGGTTCCCAGCATCTCCGTTCTAAAGGTCTACAAGACTTGTGATTTCACATCCTCCTGGCATCCCCAATAATCCCTGAAAAAGAATTCAGGACCTCCCTGGATCAGATGTCCTCCTAACCCAACCCTAGGCCAGTCACTGCTCATGTGGATGGGAACTTGGATTAAGCCACACCCCAGAGGGAGGGGACAGGCAGGTCTTAGGATGGGCACCTTCCTCTGGTGTGATAGGAGTTTTTTCGTTTTTTGTTTTTTGGTACTGGGGATTGAACCCAGGGACAATTTTCCACTGAGCCACATCTCCAGCCTTTTTTATTTTTTATTTTGAGACAGAGCTTTACTAAGTCACTGAGGCTGGCCTTGAACTTGCAATCTTCCTGCCTTGGCCTCCTGAGTCTCTGGAATTATAGGCATGTGCCACCACACCTGGGGCTGTTCTTAAGTGGAACAAAGAAGGGCTCTGCTACCAGAAGCTGGGAGAAATAAGTGTAGAAAGAATAGCCCTCACCAAAGCTAGTATAAATTTTCCTTCCTCATCAAACTTTGGTCCATGATTTTGGTAGAACTGAAAGGGACAAAAGCAACCAAATCTCAAATTAGGAGTATCCAATGAATAATCCCTGTGTTCTATTATCAACTGGAATGACTAAACCATTTCCATTTTGTCAGTCTAGAATGTCACTTTTTTTACGTCTATATGTTCACTGGTGTTTTATGTTTGAAACAGTGTAGTTTCACCTCAGTCTTTAGACTAAAATGAAGTTTATAGGTCTCCTGAGGGGCAGCTAGGCTGAGTGCAAAATCTACTCCAACTTAAATCACAAAGGAAAAATTAACTGCCTTAGCAAATCCTGTTGCAATATAATTTATGAGTCCATACTTAGGGTTTTTTATGACTACATATCATAACTTTTATTAGTGCTTCCATTAATATTGCCAGTCATGAGCCATAAAATTGACTCTGAGTGTATCCACAGGCTTTTGTAAAATTCTTTCTGAATCACTAATTTTTCTGTAAATCATGTAAAACACTTGTAAAAGAAGTGACAACTCACTGGGTTTTGGTTTCACACTTGCCTTTTCTAAGAGGAGAACCATGGCTGCTCAGAGCTGCAGATGCTTTTAAGTTATCTTGAGACAGTCAGGGACCCCCACAAAAATCAGCACCCCTTAAAATTATAAGGGAATGAGACTGTCAGGGACCACTATGGGGACAAAGGGCAAATGCTCTCCTGAGCCTTAACATCCAGTTTGTTAGTTATGAAAGGCACGGTATGTGGGTTCCCTGCCCCCCACCTTCACTCATATCTGTGATCCAGGAAGGGCATGGTGTGCCCTTCCCTGCCCTCTAACTCAAACAGTCGTATCAACCTCAAGAAACATGTGTGTCATTAAAGCCAGGACACCCTCAGCGTGACTCTCCTAGGACAAACAACATACAGGATAAAAGTATTGAGCAGTCGCCAAAATAGCAGATCCCCAGGGCTTAACATGTTATTTGCCATAATTTGCATTTTCTTCTACTTCCCGACTATGTGTTCTCTTACCAGCTACAGCAACTTGTCATTCACAATATGGAGATGTTCATATAGGGTGCCCTATCAATGTGAAAGGCGTAACATTTGGCATCTGAATGAACAGCTAAACCCCCGCCCCAGGTTAAAGTTCTTAACCAGGAAAATAAAAATGCCTTTTAAGTGGAGAAAACTCTATTGTATGTATTTATGAATATGTCAGAATGAACCCACTATTATGTATATCTATAATGCACTAAAAATAAATTTTAAAAAGAAAAACACCTTTTGAAATGTACCTTAATAGTGGCTCAGGAGGCTGAGGCAGAAGGATTGTGAGTTCAAAGCCAGCCTCAGCAATTTAGAGAGGCCCTAAGCAACTCAGCAAGACCCAGTCTCTAAATAAAATATCAAAAAAGGCTGGAATGTGGCTCAGTGGTTAAATGCCCCTGGGTTCAATCCCCAGTACCAAAACAAAAGTACCTTAAGACTAATATTCCCAAACTCTAATCCACCTCTTAGCACCCATGAACATAAATAAAACTAGCTCTCTCCTTTGTCCTTGGAGCCATCTGGATACTCTCTCAGTCACTGCTGTCTCCCTTCCATTTGAGCAAGAAGTCCCAGTAGAGTCCTGTTCTGTATCAGTTGTGCCTTATCTGATTCTTCTGATGGAGAACATAAGATCCCTCAAGCCGGAAGCAATCTCACTGGCTGTCTGATTCCCTATAAGTGCAGTGTGGGGACTCCACACATTTAGTGGAATGAATACATCACACCGCTGGAAACTTATTACCTCACAACATCTCCGAGGGTTTTATTTATTTTTATTTGCTTTTTAGACAAATTCCAGTGATTGGAAATCTGCCCTAGTGTTTTTCCTTTGAGCCCCACAGAATTAGTCAACAGAGAATGAATCCTAAACTTCTGGTTTCCAGATTTCCATGGTTTCTGGAGGCTTTTCCTCTCCAGGTTTCATGTACTCAGTTCCGTCCCTGTCTTGACACTTTGCTTTGTTCCAGCTCCCTTTGGTCACAATGACTCATTGTATTACACATCTTCCAGGGTTTCTCTTTTCTGGTTCCTATTTTTATGTCTTATGCACCATGATATTTCAGGAGCCCATCAAATTATTTGCTGCAAATACCTTATTTCAACAGCCTTTGTCTGACCAAGTCAAACTATCAAAAAAAAGATGAATTTTCCCTGTGTGGAACAAAGTTTGAGCCAATTTTATATGAGATGTTTCTGTCTCCTCCACCTGGAAGTATCATTGAGATGGGTTTTATGCCTGACTGGAGAATGTTTCTCAGACCTAGTATTGTAAAACCAAAGGCATGTAAGTTTGCTCTTTGATCATTATTAGTTGGGCATACTAACTGGAAGCCTATAGAATTGCCGAAGCTCACATCACTTGTTAATCTGAAATAGTATTGGATAAATAGTAGTGGGTGAAACTAAATTATCACTTTAATGACATGTTAGAAGTTAGAGTGCTGGCACCACCAAATTGTCTATCTAAAATCCCTGTGTCGACCAAGAAAAAGGCAAGTGGCCCTTGAAGACCAATAGTATTTTCAAGGCTTGAATCTAGTGCCACCTACAGCATGAGTAGTTCCTGATATGGTTTCGACCACACAAAAAAATAACAAGGCAAAGGGGACTGGAACTCAGTGACTGATCTTGCAAATTCGTTTTTTTCTTGATCACTATCTCAGGAGAAAAAGCCCACCTCAGTTTCCCTTCATGTGGGAGGTTCCCAATTTACATTTGTCATATGGCCACATGACCATTTAAATTCATCATCAGCTTATGGTGGTGATGGCACACTGTATTGGTGATACCATGGTAGCATCAGAAACTGAAGAACAAGCCAGGACTGGCTCACATGCAGTAGTGACATTGCATGTGTCTAACAAGATGGTTGACAAATCTACAAGGATCTTGGAGCCCACCCAATGGGAAATTCTTAGACATAACCAGGACAGGAATCACTCATGACATTCCACAGCACCCAGAACAAGACCACTGCTGTTCTCTATCCTGGAACTAAGTAAAAGACACAATGCCCACTTGGGGTCTTTGTACTTAGTGGACACAAATTAATATCTCCCATCCATTAAGACTACCTAGAAAAAGGCTGGATTTGGGAAAACAACCTTTACAATAGCAGGCTATGTCTAAACTGCAAAAAGTGACAGCTTTATCAATACTGGTCCTTTATGATCTGTACTCTGATATGTTTTCAAAAGTATCTGCAACTTGTACTTGCAGAGGTAATGGCAAAAGCCTGTGAGTGCTGCCTAGGAGTGACCACTGGGATTTGGGGCCAGAAAATTTCCAGATGGGGCAGAGTGGTATAGGTGGGCATATATTATTATCTTGCTGTTTGGGACAATTAACTGAAACTACCACTATGACCAAAGGACATAAAATCTCCTTGAAACCAGAAGCACCTATGATGTCTTGGGTGATGACAGGGAAACTCTACTGAGAAGTCATTGTCCTGAAGAGTTGACTCTGATAAAATGGAAATGGTTGATAGAGGAACATGTCACTGGAGGAGCGCAGGGAGGGACTCACTGTATTCATGAGCAGGTAGCCTCAGATCCTCTAGCATCAACTTTGGAACCATCTGAGTTTGTATCCTATCGTCCCTGAGGTGGTGGTACCTGATGATCAGTTCTCAACTGACCAACAAAAATCTATTTGTTTTACTCTGAGCCATCTGCAATATTATCCCTCCATTCTACTCCAGAGGGTATACTGCTGGCCCCACCTGCCTTGTGTTCACACAGAAACGTGGGGCGGTATTTCTTTCTTTCTTTCTTTCTTTCTTTCTTTCTTTCTTTCTTTCTTTCTTTCTTTCTTTCTTTAAAATACTTTTTAGTTATACATGGACACGGTGTCTTTGTTTTGTTTATTTTTATGTGGTGCTGAGGATCGAACCCAGTGCCTCACACATGAGGGGAAGTGCTGTGCCACTGAGCCACAACCTCAGCCTGGGGCTGTGTTTCTTATGTTAGCAAGCTCAAGACTGGAGCATATGAAAAAAGGCATAGTCTTCTCACAACTAGCTTTTCAGAATGAACGGTTAACAGAAACAGAGCTTGCCAGGTGCAGTGGCATGGGCCTGTAATCCCAGCAGCTTATAAAGCTGAGGCAGGAAGACTGAGTTCAAAGCTAGCCTCAGCAAAAAGCAAGGTGCTAAGCAACTCAGTGAGACCCTGTCTCTAAACAAAATACAAAATAGGGCTGGGGATGTGGCTCAGTGGACAAGTGTCCCTGAGTTCAATTCTCAGTACCAAAACAAAAAACAAAAAAAAAAGGGCTTAAGGGAAGCGATGCTCAAAGGATAGGGACCAAGTAGAGTCTCTAGTCACATGTGACCACTCAATGGCCTATAATGTGAGGATGAGCTGAGCCACCAGAGCCAATGATGCTAAATAGGAAAATTGAATGTGCAGAGTGGTATTATTAAGTATATCAAAGATATCAACCTCTACACAAATGATTCCTTGTTTGCCTCCATTCACCAAAATAAGTTTGGGTCTTGTAGCTCCAATGAGCTCCTGTTAAAGAGTTCTAGTTTTCTTTGGGCATGGTAGTCCACTGTATTACAAATCTACTAGGCTTCTCTTTTCTGGTCCCCATTTTTTTGCATCTTATTAATAATATATCTCAGGAGACCATCAAGTTATTTGCTGAAATCCAAATACACAATCTATCAAAGAAAATAACAAGATGAGTTTTCTCGGGAATTCCTATGTAGAACTTTACGGTTACCAGTCTACAGTTTGTAGCATCCTATTTCTTTTTTTAAAAAACAATTGAGTCTTTTCTCCTGACTTTGATCATCCACTCTACTTCCCTAATCCACAAACCATCAAAGACTGTTACAAGGTCTCATTGATCTTACTCACAGGTCCTGTTCGTGTCCTTGGATGTAACTGTGACAGGATGCTATTTTGAGATGTTATCCAGAATTCCCTTCGTGCAATCTTTCTGAACTTTTTGTCCTGTATTCATTTAGTCAATGTATCCTTACCTCAGGGAAAGGTTGTTATGGTAGGAAAGTAAAGAAACTTATTTTTAAATTTCTGAAGCTTATGCCTTTGTACATGAAAACAAAACAAAACAAAACAAAAAACCTAGACCAAGGGAGAGCTTATGTCATAAAAATTATGTAGGGGGAATGTGTTTCCAGCAGCACTTTTTCCTTGACCGCTCATCCCACTCTGGTCTATTGAGCATGTAAACTTGCTCAGACTGGGGTGGAGGAGAAGAGATGCTCAGTATGTTTGGAAATCTGAACAAGGAGAGAATGTGGGCAGCCTGTGAAGGAAGCTGGGCTTGAAGGTTTTCTCTTGCCCAGAAGGAGCAGAATGAGCGGATGTGTGTTTTTAAAAAATGCATCTGGCAGCCCAAGGAAACCTCACACACTCCTGCTTTTCCTGGTGCATTTTAGGAGATGGCAGAATAATTTCCCATCAGCTTGAGAGAAGCCCAGAAGTGGTGAAAATAATGCAAAAATGGGGGCCTTAGTGAAACTCTTGGGGACTAGGAAGAAAGAAATCTGGATTACTTTTCCTAGTGGGTACTAGCGCACTTCACCCAGGCTCCTCATTAGGGTCGAGGCATCTACTTCCTGCTGCTGGGCACATCAGCTGAAATCCATACTTACTTCACATAGGCAGGCATGGTGGCGCACTCCTGTAATCCCAGCTATTCGCGAGGCTGAGGCAGGAGGATCACAAATTCCTGTCCAGCCTGGGCTATTGAGTGAGACCAGGCCTCAAAATTAAAAGAAGTGCTGAGGTGCGGCTTAGTGGTCCATCCTTTACCTGGCATGTGTGAAGTCCTGGGTTTGATCCCCAGTACCAAAGAAATAAAATGAGGTTCAAATAATTGTTTCACCTAAAGTTCTGCCCCTCCCAGGGGTGAGCTGTTTTCAGTGACTGGCTGATACAGGAATAAGGTGGCCCACTCTCTCACCTGAACTCAGAATACCTCAGAAGTGCCATGCCAGCTCCAGTACTCCCAGAAGGATTGGTGGATCCTCAGTTGTAGCCACTGCAAGAAGTTTCTGCTCCGCCAGTCCTGCCTGCCTCCCTTCCTTCCAGGTGTAGCTCTGAGAACTCTCCCCAACGAGTATCCTAACTTGGTTCTCTGCTTCCTTCTGCTTCTAGGGAATCTAATCTCAGATTCTGCACACCTGAGCCCAAAACTTGAGAATTCCTAACGCTACTTCAAACCTCACTTCTCAAGATGCAGAGATAAATGCCACACCCCACTCATCTTTGGCTTTAATTCTTTCACCTCAACTTTACTTCTGCCCTTACCTATCTGACAAAGATAGGGGCAAAGTAGAAATGGAATGTTTTAACCTCTACTGAATCATTTGTTATCAGCACTGTTTAAACATTGGACTGATGTCTCCTTGGCCATCTTCTTTTGAGGAAACTGAAAAGGACTCTTCACTTTGTTTTTGGTGTTTTTCAAAATATCACTTCATGTTAAGTTCCTAAGTTCTCTTTTTCAGACTTTTAAACTTCAATAATTTTTTTTTATCTTAGGTGCACAATGACATCAGTGTCCCAAGCCAGTTTGTAGTGACCCCTTTGCAAGTCCTACCTAAGTGGCCCAGCGCTTTTCATTTATTAAAGACTTGGAAATCTCTGCTAAAAGGCATTTACAAAGAGTCTCATTTAGTGTCCCCTTTATTGGCAATAACCTAAAGAGCTATCATCAAGTGAGTGCTTAAATCATAGCATATCTGTTATAATGGAAAATTTTATAGTCCCTAAAAGTATTGTGGATGATGTCTGGGTACTGACATGAAAAATGTTATTGTAAGAAAAATAACAAAGTGTTGTCCAATACTGAGAGGCAAACAGGCTTCATGGTTTTGTTTGTTAATGAATTAATTTTTTGTGGTGCTGAGGATCAACCCCAGGCCCTCATGCTAGACAAGCACTCTACCACTGAACTCTACCCCCCAGCTCAATGTTTTTATTCTTTTTTTTTTTTAAATATTTTTTTAGTTGTAGATGGACACAATATCTTTATTTTATTTATTTTTACGTGGTGCTGAGGATCGAACCCAGTGCCTCACGCATGCGAGGCAAGCGCTCTACCGCTGCGCTACAATCCCAGCCCCAATGTTTTTCTTCTTAAAAGAATATGTGATGGGGCTGGGATTATGGCGCAGGGGTAGCGTGCTTGCCTAGCACGCATAAAGCACTGGGTTCGATCCTCAGCACCACATAAAAATAAAATAAAGATATTCTGTCACCTACAACTAGAAAATAAACATTAAAAAAAAAATAATATGTGATATGTGGGGCTGGGGTTGTGGCTCAGTGGTAGAGTGCTTGCTGAGCACGTGTGAGGCGCTGAGTTCAGTTCTCAGCATCGCATATAAATAAATAAAATAAAGGTCCATCAACAACTAATAAAAAAAATAAAGAAAAAAGAATATGGGATATGTGTTTGGTATATTGATGTGTGTGTACACACATGCATAAATATATGCATGAGTGTATATATACATATACACATATACACATATATGCTTAGGGATGTTTAGAAAATGTCAGAAATAATGCATACATATCGACAATCATGTCTGAGGAGAGGAATAGTGAAATTGAGGGCTTCAGAGGGGCAGTATTTCTATTTAATACTCTTTAGTATTACTTGATTTAAAAAAAAACAAGTATTATTTTTATAAATTAAAAAGAAAGAAAAGTAACAACTTAATGAGAGAGGAAGTTGTATGCTATTCTTTTTGTCTCTCTCCTCTCTCCCTTTCTCTCTCCCTCTCTCTCTCTCTGATTGTGCTGGGTCTGGAACCCAGGACCTAGTGCTCTACCGCTAAGTCATACCCTAGCCCTTCTATTTGTTTTAAAGTGGACTTTCCAAGAACTCTAGCCTAGGAGACAGAACACATGGGTTCCACTCTTAGTCTATTCATTAACCAATTTAGATGCAGAAATACACTATCCAAGAGTTCTCATTGCTTTCAAAATGATCTCGATAATTTAAAAATATTTATAAATTATAAACCACATATAACATGCAAATAAATTATGTAGTACAATGAAATGTAATATGATGAACCCCCATGACCCAGATATCCAGCCCCAAACCTTCAATTTTAATAAAAATCTTCATTATCTGTGAGCTTTTCCCTAATTCATCCATGTAACCATTAGCCTGAGTTTTGCATTATCATCCCCTTACTTTTTTTAAATGTATGTTTTCATATGCCTGAGCTACATTTTGTTTTCTAGCTTACAGAGATGTATCATACTGTATGAATCTTCTAAGAATTGCATTACCACTCAAAATTATGTTCCTAGGAATCATTTATCTGTGTAGCTATAGTCCATTGATTTTAATTGCTTTATATTATTTCAGTGAACAAATATAATACATCAAAATTTATTATTTCCTGTCATTGGATTTGAGAGATGTATCTAGTTGTTTTTATTATGACTAAAAGTGCTGCCATAGCATTCCAATCTGTATTCAAGTTTCTCTACCATGTAAGTGTAGGAGTGGTATTTTAACTTATAGGTTATATCAATGTAGAACTTTGTAAGAAATGTCAAATTGGCTTGGAAAGGAATTGTGGAAATTTACACATGCATCATAATATATGAGAGTTCACATTGGCTCATATTCTCACACTTAGCTCTCTTAGTGCTCACACTTCTTAATATAAAGAAGACATAAAATAGTATCTCAGCATGGTCATAATTAGCATTTTGTTGGGTACTAAATAGGTTGAGCTTTTATTTATATGAGATTTGGCTCCCTATGGTTTCCCCTCTGCGTAGTGACTGTTCCTAGTTTTATACCCACGGTCCTTCTTCCATCAGAGGCAATCCCTAAATGTTGTTAAATGAACAAATCATCATATAGTAAAGACTTAGGAGATGGACTTGTTAATTTAAGAAAGATGTTTAACCACAGAAAAGCACAAGCCCTACTTTCTTAACATTGCAGTTTAAGAAGTTTCATTATATAATCAAAAATTTACTATGTGATTGATAATTGACTTATGCCTAATTGACTTTTTATTTCTAAAACTGTTCATATGATTGTTAAGATGATTTTCAGCAGGATTCTGCTTCTATATAGTTTTTTGTTTGCTTGCTTGCTTATTTGTTACCATGGATTGAACTCAGGGGCACTTCACCACTAAGCCACATCCTCAGCCCCTTTTATTTTATTTTCAGACAGGGTCTCACTGAGTTGCTTAGGGCCTCACTAAATTGCTAAGACTAGCTTTGAACTTGCAATCCTCCTGCCTCAGCCTCCAGAGCCACTGGGATTACAGGCGTGCACCACAGTGCCTGGCTCCATGTAGTTTTTTGTTTTGTTTTGTTTTGTTTTTTAATTTTTTTCGGTTGTCGATAGACCTTTATTTTTTCATTTATTTATATGCGGTGCTGAAAATCGAGCCCAGTGCCTCACGCATGCTAGGCAAGTGCTCTATCACTGAACCACAACCCCAGCCCCTCCATGTAGTTTTAATGGCAAAAAAGGAGTTCTAAAATTTGTAAATTATTAATATTATTTTTGGTGCTGAAGACTGAACCCCAGGTCACACATGTGCTAGGCAGATGCTGTAGCTCTGAGCATTACCACTAAGTGCTACCACTGAGCTCCACTGCCAGCCCCTAAATGGGGCTGAACAACTTCAACAGTGCTATGCCGTGACCAGCACGGCCATTAATTCAGAAACCCAATGGGGCGATGAGGGGATGAAGAAAAGACAGACACATAAAGAAAAAGCTGGGGCCAGTGGTTAGCCAAGCCCCAATGAGGCTAGACTGACACCAAAGTTAGCTCAGCACTTTTATTATATAGGTTTTGTCATCAGAAGATTAGAGGATTTTAGCAAAACAGGCAGTCTGAAGGATGCAGAGGAACTTTCAAGACATCCAGGTCATCTTATTATGCCCAGAATTCTCTACCCTGGGGAATTGGTGTTTGAATCCAAGGTCCCAACTGTTAGAGCTCCAAGCCTTCTTTGTGTGTAGCCACCAATGCCCAGTGTTACCATAGCAACTGGGACATCTCGTCCTGCACTTTTGCATAGATAGTTCCCAGAGCAAACGCAAATGTAGCCCTGAGGAAATCAGAGACCATGGTTCCAATCACTGCTCTCCACAGTGCTGCTGTTTTACAATTCAACACTTTTTAAGGAAAAAAATATGAAATGTTGGATGTAATTCCAATGAACAAATTAGCAATTAGCAATATTTTTTCTAACAGAAAAGTATTATAGCATATTATATACTATACGCATATAGTACAAAATCATATCCTCAAAATTATATTCAAGAGAAAGTCTAAACAGCTAATCCAGTGTTCCTGTCACTTATGTGTGCTAATACTGGTAAACAGACATGTCGTAAGGCAAAAACTTATGAAAATTAATAGAATTTAAAATTCAGAAAATTTTATCTATCTATAATCTTAATTTTTTTTTTTTTGGTACTGGAGATTGAACTCAGGGGCACTCGACCACTGAGCCACCTCCCCAGCCCTATTTTGTGTTTTATGTAGAGACAGGGTCTCACTGAGTTGTTCAGTGCCTTGCCATTGCTGAGGCTGGCTTTGAACTCGCAATTCTCCTGTCTCAGCCTCCCTAAGTGCTGGGATATAATCTTAATTTTAATGAAAAATTTCTCTAAATGTTTTTGAACTAGAAATAAATTATTATTAGGCATCTTTAGTTGGTTATTGTTCCACAGAATCATAATTTTAAAACTATCTTTCTCATAGGAGTCTGAATAGGAGACAACTAAGTAAGGAAGTTATTGGCAGCCAGAAAAGTCCAATAAGGATTTTACTTGTATTTGCCTTCTCCAGCATTTTCTTTTCTTTATCATCATCATCATCATCATCATCATCATCATCATCATCAGGCTGGGTATATCAATATTTGTTGAAATACTGGAAAAAATTCCATTTTGTTGAGAAATTCCTGGCAAGAACTGACATGATAGTATATATTTCACTGATACAGTAAAAAAACATCAACAAGTAACCAGCTCCACATCTAAATACTGCATGGATTCAAGCCCAGGGCAGCTGTAGAAGATCTATAACACAAACATTCAAACATCACAGGTCCTCTGTTTACAACCATAGACAAACTATAATAAACCAAGCCAAAACCCTTATATTTGAGTCTGGTTTTACTAATAAGTTCCATAATTGATAAGGCAGTTGGCTAAGTGGATGTCTGGTTACAAACTGGTTAACAACATCAGAAATGTCATCAGCCAATTTTGGATGGGCTACAGATGCTGGCTACAGCATGTTCTTGCTTCTGAGCTTCTGTCCCCAATGTCACCAGCAGTGTGGATGTAACCCCAGTTGCTTGTCTTTCAAACCATTCCCAGGGAGCAGTCCACTCAGTTAAGAACATACCAATATGTGACATCTTTTAGGTTTCATATTCTGTGGGGAGTACGGTACATTTAAGAGAATGTGGAGTTTGAGTCAAAGTATTTTGTTTTTTGCAATGGGAAAGACCTTCCTAATAGCTCTCCTTCTAACCTCATAATAGACTCCGTTTTTGTCACGCCCACATGATGGAACCATTTTTCTGGCCATTCACAACCCCATTCCTCTCCATAGATCTTCTGACTTGGTTTTTAATGGAGGAGCAATGATGCTACAATGCTCTGCGATTCTTTGGATATGAACTCTGATCAGTGACTTTCCATTGTTTCAGATGGCTATTTTGCTGCTGTGACTAAAAGATCTGACCAGAACAATTGTAGAAGAGGAAAAGTTTATTTGAGGGCTCACGGTTTCAGGAGCTTTAGTCCATAAAAGGCCTGCTCCATTCCTCAGGGCTCTAGGCAAAGCAGAACAACATGGCAGAAGAGTATGGTGGAGGGAAGTGGTTCACATGATGATCAGAAAGCAGAGGGAGCAATTCCACTCACCAGACACAAAATATATACCCCAAAGCCATGCCCACGATGAACCACTTCCTCCAGCCATACCCCACCTGCCTCCAGTTACCACTCAGTGAATTCCATCAGGCAATTAACTCACAGATTGGGTTAAGGCTCTCATAACCCAATCATTTCTTCTCTGAGCTTTCTTGCATTGTCTGACATGTGAGCTTTTGGGGGACAACTCACATCCAAACCAGAACATCCATTATCCTCTGAGCCATGAAGTTAACACAGGTGACTGACTCAAGTCCAGGCCCAGCTTTGCTAGCCTATATCCTTCATGTGCATGAGCATATAAGTGATTAAGAAAAGTATTAAAATAATTTTCTTTGTGCACACTGAAGGAATTGTCACAGGAGAACAGGAAGCTAAAACTCTATACCTGAGTTCTTCTTAGTTCTTGTGTTCTGACAAAAGAAAATTTAAAGTCAGACACCAAAAGCCATGCAAAAGAAAGAACTTCAGTATAGGAGAAAGTGAGATGAAATAAGGTAAAGTAAGGACAAAGCAGAGAACATGCTTAAGGGAGAAAGTGTGTCATCTCCAAGGAGAGAACCACAGAGGAAAGAGTGCTGTCTCCAGATTTATTAGTTTTATGGTTGATTTAAAAACTGGGATCTTGGGCTGGGGTTGTGGCTCAGTGGTAGAGTGCTTGCCTTGCACATGTGATGCACTGGGTTCGATCCTCAGCACCACATACAAATAAATAAGGATATTGTGTCCATCTACAACTAAAAAAATATTTAAAAATAAAATAAAATAAAAACTGGGATCTACCTTCTGTACTCTTTGCCAATCCGTGGTTCAACTCCTTCACACTGGGTGGTGGAGTTTCTGACCCTAGTTGGTCCTCTCCAGAGCTGTCATGGAGGCCATCCTGTTTAGAGGGGCTTCAACTACCCATCAATCCCATGTTAGTGTGGGCACTGGAGTCAGGAGTCAGTCAGAAGTTACCTTAGTGTGCCTGTGCTACTACAGGAATCTTCTTTCCCAGACAATATGTAGACACTTAGCCATAACTCCTAACTTCACACCAACCTCAACCCTGTCAAGAGTTAGTTCCATTAATCCTTTTCTTTTTTAAAAATATGTTTTAGTTATACATGGACACAGTGTCTTTGTTTATTTATTTTTATGTGGTGCTGAGGATCGAACCCAGTGCCTCACACATGCAAGGCAAGCGCTCTGCCACTGAGCCACAACCTCAGCCC
>PVHX01025665.1:0-21993 GCA_004024805.1 Geosciurus inauris | reverse complement strand
AGTGCCCTGAATTCAATCTCCGGTACCAAAAAAAATGACCATGGGGTCATGTGTTCCTTCTTCAGTAATGATTGTGCTTAAAGATGGCTTTTGAGGGGCTGGGGTTATGGCTCAGTGGTAGGGTGCTCACCTAGCATGCGTGAGACACTGGGTTTGATCCTCAGCACCACATAAAAATAAAATAGCCCAGCGCAGTAGCACACACCTGTAATTCCAGCACTTAGGGAGGCTGAGACAGGAGAATCACGAGTTCAAAGCCAGCCTCAGCAATGGCGAGGTGCTAAGCAACTCAGTGAGACCCTGTCTCTACATAAAACACAAAATAGGCTGGGGATGTGGCTCAGTGGTCGAGTGCCCCGAGTTCAATCTCCAGTACCAAAAAAAAAAAAAAAAAAAGATTAAGCAAGAGGTTACAGTCCTAATTCCATGTTTTTCCCTTTTGTACACTTTAACATTTTGGTTCATTGATGGTTTAGCTTAGAGCCACAGTACGTGGGGATTAACTAGAGGTTTCTCCTTCGAGAAGGTCATTTAATTTCCTTTGTGTTTCTGTTTCTTTCCTTAGGTGGGAAAGTTGATATCAATAACCTGGAAAATGTTTTGGAAAACATGAAGATCAAGCTTCCAGATAAGAAACTTAAAGAATTATCAAAAAACCTACCAGTTGATGGTGAGCATAATGGATGTTATTAGAGAACCCTTTTAGGGAAATTTAGACTTACGGGCTTATCATGAGACTTCTTGGATCTAGATCTGTTTTGAGGCTAATATGACTTTCAAAATCTTAAGGAAGAACCCAGTCCTAACTCAAGAGCACATTTTGATTTAGTGTATATTCATTAATTTCAGGGTACATAATATCTGTGCTAGAGTGAAACACATATCTCTATGCTTGAGAGAAGCTGAAAGAGGACAGAGAAGTTGCTAATTTCAGATTAGTCACACCATTAATTATACCATTTCAATATGTTTCAAAAGGCATGTCACCAAATTATATACTCCTTTACCGTCTGATATTCAAATTTTCTGACCCCTTCTTCCTGTATTTTGGTACTAGCTCATATTATTTCTTCCTGACCTCATCCTTTCTCTATAAAGGTTTTTTAAACAGCAATACTTTTCTTTCTCCTTCAAGTTCTCTTATTCCCAATAAATGTACCCACCATATTCATCAAAAATATTAGTATCTGGATTTTTCCATTATTTTCCAATATAGAAGCTATCTTCTGAGTTATTTCACTGTCCAACTACTCTAGCCATCATTCCTGCTCTAAGATACTCAACATTTGGTCCACCTACTCATTCAAATCTCTACTTCTATTGCTGAGCCTTGCTAAAGAACAATATAAAGGTGCAAATTTATGCCTCTCCAAATTAATTTCCTCTTGGATAAGAGAAGAACCTAACATCATTTTAACTCCGTTTTTCTCATTCTCTATGTTAATGTTGTTCTTATATCTTTAATTCTTGTTTAAAATTTAGCAAATATTAGCAATTGTAATGTTTTTTAAAGCCAACATTCATTCAGATTTACCCACATGTTTACCTATTCTTTGTTTTTCATTCTTTTTTGCACCTCTAACCTTGCCTTTGGGATCAGTTTTCTCCTGCCTAATTTCCTTGATTAAATATCTGTTAGTGATATAAAAATGTTTTTTTTATTCTTATCTTTAACAGATATTTTCTCTGGGTCTAGAATTCTAGGTAGACAATTGCCTTCTTTCAGCACATTTAAAATATCATTTTGGAGGGCACAGTGGCACATGCCTGTAGTCTCAGAAACCTGGAAGGCTGAGGCAGGAGGATCACAAGTTCAAGGCCAGCCTCAGCAACTTAGTGAGGCCCTAAGTAATTTAATGAGATCCTGTCTCAAAATTTAAAAAATAAAAAGGGCTGTGGATATGGCTCAGTGGTAAAGCACCAAAAAATAAAATAAAATAAAATCATATTCCACTATCTTATGCTCTCTAATGATGAGAAATAATGGAAAGTCAACTATAAATCTTATTATTGGTCCTTGGAAGGTAATTGTTTTTGTTTTTGTTGCTTTTAAGGTATTTATCTTTGGTTCTGAAGTTTCACTATGATGTGGAAGATAGGAATGGATTTATTTTCATTTATCCTCCTTAGGATTCCTTGAGCTTTTTGAATCTGACAGTTGGAATCTTTTATCATATGTGGAAAATTCTCAGCCATTATCTTTTTTAATGTTTTCTTTATCCTGTAGTGTTTTACTTTTTCTGGAACTCTGATTAAATATATGGTAAAATTTCTCTCTCTATCCTCCAAGGCCCTTAACTTCTCTTAACTATTTTGCACATATTTTCTTCCTGTGCTCCATGAAAATGTTATGTAATATATTGTTCTGGATGTAGTGTTACCAAAGTGCAGACCTGCTAACTAATTGTATGGAGTGTGTGTAATAGAAACTACCCCAAAGGAAGAATGGAATTGTGTAATAATAAACAACATATCCTTTTCTGTAAGAAAATGCCAATAATGTACATAGCTTCTAGTTTTCTTCTTGCTCTAAAATATACTATGTCAGCAATTCTGGAAAAATATACTAATTTGAGAGCTAATTCTGCCATTGTAATATGTTCCAGTCCATCAGTTAAAGTGCTTAATAAGAGGCTGCAGATGTACCTCAGTGGTAGACAACTTGCTAGCAAGTGTGAGGCCCGAGGTGTGATTCCATCACCAGGGTGAAAGTATTTAATAATGCTGTGTGCAAAAGCTGACATTAGTGTTTGGTTTAGGATGTCTGAATTGAATACAGAAAATGTAGATATATTCTTTTTACTTACAATCATTTATTATCTCTGAGTAATGAAAAGTACAATAGGTTAAGCTAATTGGAGGATGATGGTATGAAAGAACATTCAAAGGGGAAATAGATTTATGCTCCAAACTGAAAATTTTTTATCCCATTCCTGAGACCTGGTAGTAGGTAATGAAAAGATAACAAGCCTGAGAAAGGAATTGAGTTCTTAAAATATAGAATAATGAAATTAATAGTCAATATATTTAGAGAGTAAATCTTCCCATTTCATGTTCATCTATGTTAAACTATAATTCAAAACAAATTATAAAGAAAAAATTCTGTTTTTAACAGTCTTTCTGAATCAGTACACAAATGTATCTATCTGAATTGTGATTTACATTTTAGCTTCTAGAAAGATTGATCTGCATAAGCTGCTAAAAGAAGTAAAGAAATTCATAGGTGAGCAAGACATTTTATAAAAAGATGCTAACTAAAATGCAAGTAGTTCATATTCACATAAGCATTTAAAACTGAATTTTCTTATCCTTTCTTTGACAACTTCAACTGTTTTAGAGATTAATGTTTGTATCTCATGACATGAAGATTACAACTGGATTATTTATGTTTTATCAAAATGCAGTACTGTGTTTCTATAACAAGTTCTATATATACTCTGAAACCTCATTTTTATTTTATGATCCTTTTCACCATGATGACACAGGACACACACCTGCTCATACTTACTTAGCACTTAATGTGGCCCAGTAAAGGTTAAGAGAAAATGTTGATAGAAATATAAATAATGTGGTCACTGAGGATAGCCTATTTCATAATTCAGGCAAAGCCAAGAGTCACACAGATTTTACCTGATGGTAATATTACTTAGATTAGGTAATGGCATATACGTACTTAGATGGCTGGGCCTTCTATATATCCCCTTACTATGAAATGGGTCAACATCTCTGAGGTCATTAGACTATTATAAATGAGTATTTTATTTAGATTTACATAACGTCTATTTCTTGTACTTTTCATCTGAAAATTATAGATAATATTGTACACTTTTTATCATTTGGAATCAGTAAACAATTCTCACTTTTGTCATTCCTATGTTTTCAAAGGAGGAGAAATTGACGCCAAAGTCACCAAAAAAGTACTGGGAAACATGGGGATAAATCTCACAAATAGGGAATTTGCAGAGCTGGTAAAAACATTGCCAATTAATGGTAGGTATCTCATGTACTACTGTGGAATGTGTCTCTGTGCTAGTGTGGACATCAGTGTGAGAACATTATAAAGATTGGCCCATCCTTTCCTATAAAAATCTGGAAAACAAAGATATTAACCTTTAGTTGGAAGAAAAGTATATGACTTTGACTTTTTTTCCTTTGACATTTCAAGTCATTGTTTTAAGAGGCTGTATCTTAGCCAAGTACAGTGGCGCACACCTGAAATTCCAATTACTGGGGAGGCTGAGGCAGGAGGATGACACATTCAAGACTAGTCTTGGCAACTTAGTGACTATATCTTTGAGCCTTAGTCATGACATTAAGAGTATCAGTTCTCTGATATAAATAAAATGTGAAGTAAGAGAAAGAGAAAATGAAGAAAGAATAAGTAGTAAATAGATGAAAAATGAGAACTCAGAGTGAGGAAAGAAGTATATCTATTTCAGTATAGATGAGTGAATAAACTATCCACATTAAGAATTTTCTCCTGGGTTGGGACTTCAAATTGGTCAATCACTATGGAAAGCAGTATGGAGATTCCTTAGAAAACTTGGAATGGAACCACTATTTGACCCAGTTATCCTATTCCTCAGTTTATACCCAGAGAACTTAAAATCAGCATACTACAGTGACGCAGCCACATCAATGTTTATAGCAGCACAATTCACAATAACCAAGCTATGGAGCCATCCTACGTGCCTTTCCACAGATGAATGGGCAAAGAAAATGTGGTATATATACACAATGGAATATTACTCAGCCATAAATAAGAATTAAATTATGGCATTTTCCAGTAAATAGATGGAAATGGAGAATATCATGCTAAGTGAAATAAGCCAAGCCAATCCCAAAAATCCAGAGGCCAAATGTCTCTGATATCTGGATGCTAATCCAAAACAAGGGAGGGTAGGAAGGGGAAGAATAAGAATTCATTGGGAGAATGAAGGAAGGGAATGAGGCCAGGAATAGGAAAGACAGTAGAATGATTTGGACATAACTTTCTATATTGTGTGAAAACACAACCAATGTAACTCCACATCATATATACTCACAAGAATGGGATTGTAATTGAAATGGGTCATACTCCATGTGTGTACAACATGTCAAAATACACACTACTGTCATGTAAATCTAAAAACAACAAATTTAAAAAGCAAAAAATTTTTAAAAAAAGAATTTTCCCCTGAGCTGGGGGTATAGATCAGTGATATAGTTCTTGCCTACAATGAGATCCTGGGTTCAATCCCCAATATCACCAAGTTAAAAACAAAAAATGTTTCTATTTGTCTTATATTTGGATTTGTTTACCAAGAGATGTGTAGGCATGAGAACTGCAGAAGTATAAATCATGGTGGAACATTTTTTATCTGCATTTTAAAAATTATGCTTTTCTACTCTTTTTTTCTACTATCTCTATATCATTTTTCTTTGATCTTTATGTGCCTTATTTTACAGATGATGGAAGAGTGTATAAAAATGAATTACTTGATATTTTAAAATATTTTCCTGGTAAGTGAGAATCTCAATAAGAAAGCAAATAAAGCTAAGATCTGTAGGCTTTACCTTAACTTTTTAAACATCTTATAGTCATACAATGATTAGATTATTTATTTTATTATCCCATTAGCCTGTAGATCTTTCAGAGGAAACTATAACTGATGTGATAATTTATAGTTCTATGGCAATGAAAAAGTTTCAAATTCTATTTGCTATCCAGAGTTCTAGTTATTGCCTAATATAATTCACCAGGTTCATCTGAAAGATGTATATGTAATTTATAATATATTAAAGTAGTATACATAATTACTATATGAATAAATTTTATATAATTTGTATGATATATAATTAACTTTCTTCTAAATACATCTTTCCTGCAAACTATAGAATGCATGCCCTGAAGCAAGGTGGGCAGAACGTATTGTATTCCTGGCTTCCACAATAAGTTTCCCTGTAGCCCTAAAGAGTTGTTTGGTTTTTTAAATTATTGTTGTGCAGAGAACTTGTTCCATATGATTATGATTGGTACATGAATATATCCAGTATTTTTCTTAGCTCTCAATTCCTATTTTTTGTCACTTCCTACTTTCCTAAGGTGGGACATGCCATGTCTCTAAAATGAAACCCATCCTGGAAGACATGGGTTATGCGCTGGAAGATGAGGAAATTGAGGACTTGAGGAATCACCTTTCCACTAATGATGGTGAGCATGTCATTGCTGCCTTGAGGGAAACTGTGAGCTCCTCTAACAGAATTTATAAATGTATTTATATAGAGAAATCTATTATCTCAGATCACAATGTTTAAATCAAAGATCAGTAATTTGTTAAGCAGTGAGTCCCATTTGCAAAACTTAATTCTAATGTACTGAGGAAATTGACAGACCTAAGAAGATAGAGAAATAAAATAAAATTTTGAAAGGGAAACAAAGTCAGGCAAGAAATTTTAAAATCAGTCAGAAAAAAATTAAAATAAGTTATCCAGGTGTGGTGGCACATGCCTGTAATCCCAGCTGTTCGGGAGGCTGAGACAGGCAGATAGCAAGTTCAAAGCCAGCTTCAGCAATGGTGAGGCGCTAAGCAACTCAGTGAGACCTTGTCTGTAAATAAAAAATACAAAAATAGGACTGGGGATGTGGCTTAGTTGTCGAGTGCCCCTGAGTTCAATCCTTGGTACCAAAAAATGTAATAAAATAAAATAGTTTAAATCACCATAAAGTTCAGAAGAGAAAACATGCATAACAGTATCAGGATTTTTTAAGTTGACAGATACAATTATATGTGTAGATCTTGTATGACAAGAATGGTTCAGTCAAGCTAATTAATAAATGCATTCATTACCTCACATATTTATTTTTCTGGTGGCAGCATACAATATTCGCTCTCCTTACATTTTTCAAGAATATAAAAAATCATCATTAAGCATGTTTACCTTGCAATGCAATTGATTTCTCAAAAATTATTCCTCTATCTAACTAATTATGTATCCTTTAATGAACATCTCCCCATCGCCTTCCTCTAATCATTTCAGTCTCTGATAACCACCATTTTACCTTCCATTCCTATGAGATCAACCTATTTAGATTTCACATATTAGTAAGATCATGTATTTGTCTTGCTTTATCTGATTTATTTCATTTCACGCCTGTCCTCCAGTTCCATCCATATAATTGAAGATGACATGATTTCGTTCTTTTTATGACTGAATAATATTCTGTTGTTATATATACCACATTTTATTTATCCATATATCTATCAATAGACACTTATTTGATTCCATATCTTGCTCATTATGAACAGTGTTGCAATGAACTTGAAAATGCAGGTGTCTCTTCATCATACAGATTCCCTTCTTCTGGATATGTACCCAGTAGTGGAATTGCTGGATCATATGGTCATTCTATTTCTAGTTTTTCAAGGAATTTCCATACTTTTTTCCATAATAGCTGTACTAATTTACATTTCCACTGATTGTGTATGAGAGCCCCCCCTTCTCTGCATCCCTTACCAATATTTATCTTGTGTTCCTTTTGATAATACACATTTTAACTGGGATGAAATGATATCTCACTGTGGTTTTGATTTGCATTTCCCTTCTGATTAGTGATGCTGAGCATTTTCTCATGTACTCAAGTTGAAACTATTTAAAGCTGCTCGCTGATATCATAAGCAGTTGAGTCTTAAGTTGAACTGCTTCCTGAAGGACCAAATCATAGGCTGAGACTGACCCAAACAGATAGCCATACTTTAAAGTCAGATTTTAAGTCAGAATCTTCTCCATTCTTACCTACTTACAAGCCACTTAAAGCAATTCTAGAATAAAAAGTTCCCCATTCATGATTCCTACTTTGTATAGATTAATGATTGACTGGTATAGTTTAAGTAGCCCACTCATATCAGTATATGTGTTCTATGGTGCCTTAACTAATAGCTAGCCCCGACAACTGGATTTTAAAAAATCAATCAAAAGAAAAAAATCAAAGATTTTTCTTGGTATTAAGATCCTCTGGTATAAGCAAAAGAAACTAAATATGACCACTTTAAGCTCAAAACAAAGCTTTTGAGGGCCTTGCAGTGATTCACAGAATCAAATAAATAGTTGAAAAACCGCAGTGGGGAAGGGCAACACCAGGCAACATCAAAGGGCCTAGATAACCATAGGAACTAATTAACCGTTTCATCAGGGTAATGAAGCTAGATCAATCACCTTGAATCATTTTTTTCAAGATTCAGAGTCTCAGGAAAGTAGGTCATGGCTAGTTTGAATCACATGCCCAAATGGTCAGGACAGTGTGGGCACTTTAAATGCCAGTGCCTGCAGATTTCTCATGAAGGATGAGAGGTTATATCCACCCAGAGAAAGTAACACACTGTTACCAAGTGAAGAAGGAATAGACACTAATTAGCCAGTTGGGGTGAGGGATCCTCCTCAATTGTATCATTTCCAACTCTCAGCTAGGGGATGATTAGTATATGGAGTTAACATTTTAAAGCATATTAATTTGACTTTATAAAAATAAAGGTTAGCTTTTTAATACTATGAAAAAGAAATAGAGAATGTTATTAAGAAATAAAGAATGCTATAGAGCATCCCCATGTTCATCTGGGTATGAAAATCAGTGCATTTATAGAAGAAATCAAGTTAAACCCCTGTCTGCATTTCTGTTTTAATTCCACAATAAAAAGTCTTCTAACAGGTTTTCTAAGTCTGAGTTATAATGGTTGGGTCTCCTTTGTACCCTATTTTACAGAAGGAAGCATGACTAAACTGAATGAGATGATGGAAAATGTAAAATTATTTACAGGTGAGTGAAAGGTTATAGGGGAAAATTACTTTAAATTTACATTTACATTTTAATGCTTTTTCTATTATAATTTTAAATATTATATTCCCATACTGACATTGACTCATTAGTCTTCTTGATATATTAATAATCTCTATTTTCTAGTAATCCAGATTGATATTGAGTCATATGCTTTTTCCAAAAACAGCTAAATTATTAAATCTTGGTATAATACCCTGTATTTTCCAGATTTTTTTCAGTAATACACATCACTTTCCCATTGTTTAAATATCCAAAAATATAGGTTGCCACAATAATTGGTAGATAATACATTATCATAAATCTTTTTAGGGATAATTTATCTTATCATATAGGCAAAAGTAATATGGATGTTATCTATTTTATATATTTATTTATATACTCATAAAATAGTCATTCTGTACCATTCTACAACCTCCATTTCAGAGTGTTGATTTATCCAATTATTAGAGCATTCAAAAAGAATTTTTCTCCCTAGAATTAGGAAATTGAGTACTACTTCTGACATCCCCTTAGAATCTTGACTCAGCATTTTGGCCATTTAATCTTAGAGTTAAACTTAGATGACATTCATAGTTTAAGATCATTTGCTGCTCTAAAATTTTCCATCAGTCATCACCTCTATCTATTCAAAGGAACCAAGACTGATGCAAACGAAGTAGATGGTGTTTTGAAAACTATGGGGGTAGAACTCACACCTAAGGAACGCTGGGAGCTACTAAAAACTCTGCCAATGACTTGTGAGCATTTCTAATCGTTTTTGTCTTCAAAGAAACTTAGTTTAAGTGTATGTATTACTGGGAGAAGTGGAGAAGCATTAAACATTTATTATATATTTATTTATATTCAATATATTGATTTCTTCTTAGGTGCTGAGGTAAAAGACAAAAGTCCTTGTCTTCATGGAGATATTGTAGAAGGTAGAGCTTACTCCACTGAGATTGAGATTGAGAACTTCATAAATGAATAAATTAAGAAAATTTATTAGTGAATATGTTTTTATTAAAATTTTTAATTTAGGATGCTGTCTTTGGAATGTCTGACAGTCCTAAAGCATAAAGAAGAGGGGGATAAGAGAAGTCAGGTAATAACCACAGAGTAATAAGGTCAAATCAGAAAGTTTCAGCACAGTACAAGGATAATTTAGATCTCTACTTCACTTTATTCTTAAAGCCCAGGAAGAAAAGGCTGTGTGGATAATATATTGGAAAATCTATAAGGCAAGGAATGCGAGATTATTGTCTTCAGAAAGTGAAAACCTATGCTGTTGCTATGGATGTCAGTATCACTTTCTCTGTGACATCAATTTTGTCTTCTATTACAGCTGATGGAAAAGTGTATCACAATCGATTGCTAGATGGTTTAAAGACTTTCCACAGTGAGTGACAAACATAAGCAAATAAATAAGTCAAGTCAAAAGTATATAAGTCAAGTAAAACTTCCTGGGGTTGTTTTGTTTTGTTTTTGTACTGGGGATTGAACCCAGGGGTGCTTTTTCCTGAGCCACAACCCCAGCTCTTTTTTATTTTTTAATTTGAGATGGGTTCTTTCTAAGGTGCTTGGGGCCTAACTAAATTGCTGAGACTAGCTTTGAACTTGCAATCCTCCTGCCTCAGCCTCCCATGCCATTGGGATTACAGGTGAGTGCTACAGCATCCAGCACTCATTTCTATTAACCATAGTTCCATGGACTATACTAAACACATCTATTAACTTATTTAATTCTCACAGAAATACTATTAAGTAGGTACTTGTATTGTCAACATTTCACAAATGAGAAATGTTGATTCACTTACCTAAGGTCACAGTTTGAACTGAAGAAAAGTGGGGATTTAGACCCATGTTCGTAACCACTATATTTAACAGTTTATTGATCTTTTTACCCCCTCCCCATATGATTTTTATCTCAAGCTCAGATAAATACGAAATTTGTAGAGTAACAGTAAATTTGTAATTTACTGTTGTGATAGGTTCCACACTTGGTAGCCACAGTTATCGCTGTTGTTTCTTCTGGCTCTCTCTACTATGAAAAATAAATGAAGAATTTATAAGCCTTTTCGTTTTCTTTGCTTCAGACATCTACTAAAGTTTTAGCAGCATATCTTGTAACGTACATAAGGAAATGTTCTTTTCCACACTCCCCACCCCCATTCCCTGCCCCCTGGGTTTTATGTTCTCCTTGAATATCTGCATTGCAACTTTTGTTTTTGTCCCTCCCCTGGGATTTGGTGCAGAGAAATAAGCACCTTTTTAAATTTTTAAGCGTAATAATATTTTTCTTTCTTATTTAATCTCTTTCTTAAGGAGGGAAGGCTTTTGAAAATAAACTAGAAACCATACTGGAAAACATGAACTATAAACTTGAACAAAAAGAAATGGAAGATCTACGGGACCATTTGAAAGTCGATGGTGAGTTATTTCTTTTATCACTAACTGCTTCCTTTCAGAAGAATCTTTGAAGTCTGCTTGTAGAATATCTGAGATTATTTTTTGCTCAATTTCATTCACAAAGTAAGAAGAAATAAAGTATCTACAGAGTTAGAATCCTCAAGGATGAAAACAGGACTTCTGATTATTAATCTCAATATTGATGAAGAACTGATAAGGGTACTGGTAGATTTAGATTTAGCTAGAAAAAAACAAAAGCACTTCAGAGGAAAATAATGGAAGTTGTTGAAATAGATGTGGGAGAAGATCAAAGACTGAAAATAAAAACAAGAGAGAAAGTAAAAAGGTTTGGAATTGTTTGACAAGCAATGTACAAATAGAAAGGATCATGTTTTCATTGAACAAATATGAGGTAAATGTCAGGTGGGGTTGAAATAAGGGATAATATGTCTGAATGAAACCATTCAGCTAGCACCAGAAGAGAGATTTTTACATCAAAATGACCATTTAGAAGAATTCAAGTTATAATTTAACATATTAAAACACCCTCTTTAGAATTCTGTAATATAATTGAATATTTAAAAAAATTCAAGCCAGGCACAGTGGCACATGCCTGTAATCCCAGTGGTTTGGGAGGCTGAGGCAGGAGGATCACAAAGCCAGCCTCAGCAAAAGTGAGGTGCTAAGCAACTCAGTGAGACCCTATCTCTAAATAAAATACAAAATAAGGCTGGGTATATGGCTTAGAGGTCGAGTACCCCTGAGTTCAATTCTTGGTACCCCCCCCCAAAAAAAAACATTCAAGGCTGGGCATGGTGGCATATGCCTATAATCCCAGCAGTTCAGGAGGCTGAGGCAGGAGGATAGCAGGTTCAAAGCCAACCTCAGCTACTTTAGCAAGGCACTAAAACAACTTAGTGAAACCTTCTTCAAAATTTAAAAAAAAAAAAAAAAAAAGTAAAAAGGACTAGGAACATGGCTCAGTGGTTAAACACGCTTGGGTTCAATCCTTGGTACCCCCCCCCACCCAAAAATTCAAAAATCAACAAATATCATCTGTGAAAGTAAAGACACTGTAGAAAATTTCATAGGAGAAAAGTGATCCCATTCTCAATAGCAATAAAAATTCTGCCTATATCTGATTTATTCTTTGCATTTCAGATAATGGAAAAGTTTCACTGAATTCCTTGATGAATGCAGCCAATTTATTTTTTGGTATGTAAGAAGTAATTTAAAGATATAAGATCAAGATTCTTTGTTGTGTGTGTGTATTTAAATTGTAGCTCCAGTATACCGTAAATGGCACATGAGCCTTATCTTACTGATGTGCTGATGACATGTTTGCTTTTAAAATATGGATAGTTTCTTATTACCTACATTTTTAGAAATATCCACTTCTTTAAGAAGTTCATTTTATTATAGGCTGGATGGCTTTTCCCCATTATTTCTAGAGCATAAAGAAAAGCATTCTTTTGACCACACTTAAAGGAAACACGTTGTTTTTAGCTCCTTCTTGCAGTGCTTCAAGCTAGATTAGCCCCATCATGTCCTTCTTTTCTGTAATTATAACTTTTGCATATACTGTTTTAATATTATTTTCTTAATGTAAAATCATATATAAAATGTTCACTCATCACATTTCCCATCTTTTGAAAGGTGAAAAGATTAATGCCAGTGACGTACAACTTTATCTGGAGAAAGTAGGTATTGAATTAACAGAGGATGAGAACAAGGCACTACTGGAGACATTGCCACTGGATGGTAAGTGCTTCAGATATTGCAGTCAACTCCAGATGCTCTTGGGTTTCTGAGTTGTATACATAAAGTTCTAGAAGTAGAAGTGTTTAACATCCTATTAAAAAATTAAGAGAAAAGGGCTGGCTCAGCAGTAGGGTACTTGTGTAGCATAGATGAGGCCCTGGGATCCATCCCCAGCACTGGATGGATGGATGGATGGATAGGTAGGTAGATAGATAGATAGATAGATAGATAGATAGATAGATAGATAGACAGACAGACAGACAGATAACTGTGTGAAAAGAGTCAAATCTATCATAAAAGATCCTGTCCTTACCATTTATATCTTTTTTTTATTTACAAATGTTTTATTTGAGTCCCATGAACACCTTATCTGATAATGTAGGAGTTATCATAAGCACTATTCTTTTTGTTGTTGTTGTTATTTTTTTTATTTATTTTTTAAACATCAGAATGCATTTCAATTCACAGTACACATATGGAGCACAATTTTTCATTTCTCTGCTTGTATACAAGGTAGAGTCACACCAATCATGTTTCCATACATGTACCTAGGGTAATGATGTCCATCTACTTCCATCACCTTTCCTCCCCCATTCCCTCTCCCTTCCCCTCCCTCCCCTTTGCCCTATCCAAAGTTCCTCCATTTCTCCCGTGCTCACCACCTCCACCCCCTCAATAGTCATGCTTTTTTTTTTCCAGCAGAAGGTATTTTGATTCATTGTACACAAATGGAGAACAACTTTTCACTTCTCTGGTTGTACACAATATTGAGTTCACCGTATGTGCAGTCATACATAAACCTAAGGCATCATTGTCCATTGCATTCCACCATCATTCTTGCCCCCATGTCCCATCCTCTCCTTCCCCTCCCCTTTGACCAAAGTTTCTCCATTCTTCCCATGCCCCGTCCCACATGTGGATTAGAATCCACTTATCAGAGAAGACATTCAGCCTTTGGTTTTTGGGATTGGCTTATTTCACTTAGCATGATGTTCTCCAGCTCCATCCATTTACCTGCAAATGCCATCATTTTATTCTTTTTTAATGCTGAGTAATATTCCATTGTGAATATAAACCACGGTTTCTTTATCCGTTTATCTATTGAAGGGCATCTAGGTTGGTTCCACAACTTAGCTATTGTGAATTGTGCTGCTATGTCTTGGAATTCTACCGATAGTACATCAAATGCCAGAAAAAGAATGGCTAACCCTAAGAATTGTATTACTTTCCTTGCTTCCACCTGTGGGTTATAAATAAGAAAATTAATAAAAATTTACAAGTAATTAAACATTACCATCTTTCCAAATTTCTACTTTTTGTGAAATAATTAACCTTTATCTTACAGATAATAAAAGGGTGTATAAGAAGAGATTGATTGATGGAGTGAAGACTTCTAGAAGTGAGTAGAAGTTATGCTTGAGGAAGGTAAAACTGAGATCTTAAAAGCTTTTACATGTACATGTCTAGATCCTCTCATTTCTCAATGATTACATTACTAATTGTGTTGCTACATTCTTTAAATTAGGAGTTGGCTTCTTATTTCTTATTTCACATTTGGCATAACAGACTACACTATTTGGTCACTGTAGCAAATTTCAAATCTTACGTGTAATAAATTTGGGGTTGGGTTGTCCCTTGCTATAATTCATCAGTCTTGCCTACTCTTTTCTTCCTTTTGGTAAATACCTTAGAAATTGCTGTATTCGTGTTTCCTAAAACTTTGCTAATGGAGAATTTTTGTCTTGCTAACCTCCAACTGATATTTTTGTTCACTTCAAGAACTTACGGTACTGCTTCTTTTTACTTTGTGTTGATTGATTGATATAAGCAAGAATATTTCCCTCTTCATAATAAATACAAATTTCCTCTATTTTTATCCTCTTCCTTCTTAAGGAGGAAAGATCAATGTCGATAAAATAGATGATGCTCTTGAAACTTTGGGATACTCACTTGAACGTGATGAAATTGAGGAACTGTGTAACCATCTGCCAGTTGATGGTGAGCTTTTCAAAATTGCATTTCCCTATGGGAACATCTCAAGTATCCTTGTCACTTTCATGTAAAAATTCAGAAGCATACAAGACCAATCTTGAAGCATGGAAATATCTCTTCATATTAACCTTAGGTAAAATGTCAATAGTTGCTTATATCACTGCTACCAGAGTTCCTGTGCCAGAAAGTACCAAAATAAGATTATGGTCAATATTGAGATCAAGAAGGTAATTTAAGGGGCTGGGGTTGTGGCTCAGTGGTAGAGCACTTGCCTAGCACATGTGAGGCACTGGGTTCGATTCTCAGCACCACATATAAATAAATGAAAAAAATAAAGGTCCACCAACAACTTTAAAAAAATATTTTAAAAAAAGAAGACAACTTAAAAAGTAGATATTCTTTACAATTTTTGAGCCGGGTGCAGTGGCACAAGCCTGTAATCCCAGCACTTTGGGAGGCTGAGACAGGAGAATCACGAGTTCAAAGCCAGCTTCAGCAATGGTGAGGTGCTAAGCAACTCAGTGAGACCCTGTCTCTACATAAAACACAAAATAGGGCTGAGGATGTGGCTCAGTGATTTAGGCCCCCGAGTGCCATCTCCAGTACCAAAAAAAAAAAATTTGGAGTAGAGGGAGAATAAAATGATTGAAGAATTCACAGAGCAATAAACAAATTTGTGTGTAGAGAAGAAATAAAAAGTCTGAGCTGGGCATAGTGGCACATGCCTATAATCCCAGAACTTTGGGAGGCTGAGACAGGAGAATCGCGAGTTCAAAGCCAGCCTCAGCAACGGCGAGGCGCCAAGCAACTCAGTGACTCAGTGAGACCCTGTCTCTACATAAAACACAAAATAGGGCTGGGGATGAGGCTCAGGGGTCAAGTACCCCTGAGTACCAATCCCTAGTACCAAAAAAAAAAAAAAGAAATAAGTCTGATTAGAAAAAATTCTAGATGTGGCCTGGGGAGATAGCTCAGTGGTAAAGTACCTGCCTAGCATGTATGAGGCCCTGGGTTCAATCCCCATCACCACATTAAAAAAAATGAAAAACAATAATAAAGTGATATTTTAAAAAGAAAAGAAAATATTTTAGATGCCAGGCATGGTGGTACACACCTGTAATCCCAGCAGGTCAGGAGCCTGAGGCAACAGGATTCAAATTCAAGACCAGCCTAGGCAATTTACTAAGGCCCTGTCTCAAAAGTTAACAATAAAAAACTGGGGGTGTAACTCAATGGTAGAGCACCACTGGATTTTATCTCCAATAGCAAGGTGGGGAGGGGGAGAAAGAGAAGTGGAGAGAGAGAGAAAGAGAGGGAGGGGGAGGGACTGAGAGAGGCAGGAAGGAAGGAATTAATTCTAGGCAACTATTCAATTCTTAACACTTGAATTCACAGTTTATCAATTTTATGTAACTGAGACCTTATTAGTCTACTTGAGCTGCCATAGACCAGGTTCCTTAAACAACAAAAATTAATTTTCCCACATTTCTGGAGTCTGGGGTGTCCCAAGGTCAAGGGCCCAGCAGATTCAGTTTCTGGTAGGTTCTGCTGCTGGCTTACAGACAACTTGCCTTCTCACTGTCTTCACTTCCTAGCAGGAAGGAGATTGGGGAGAAAAGGAGAAAGAGAGAGAAGCATATTTCTCATCTTAGAAGGCTACATTTTTATCAGATTAATAACCCTTATGACTTCATTTAGCTTTAATTAACCTCTAAAGACCTTATCTCCAAATACAATCACATAGGAGATTAGGGCTTTAACATGTGAATTTTGGAGGTTATAATTCAGTCCGTAACAAGAACATATCTAAATCATGTCTTGTCTTATAGATGAAAGAAGAGTTCAAGTGAATTTACTTCTGGATGAAGTAAATGAATTTTTAGGTGAGTGAGAAGAAATGATGAGAAGGAAAAATGAAAATCATTTCTTAAAACATAACAAGTTATTTTTAAAGTATTTTTGTTAACTTGTTCATTGTCTATTGATCCTGCCTTGTATCTGTTTTTACTGGTAATCTATACACAACGAAAAATGCATGCTTTGTAAATTGTTATTCATCATTGCAATAAGTTGTTATCTACATCTTATTTAAAAGGTCACAATGTAATGCCTAAGTAACAATTCTTATATTCTGTTGAGTTTTTTAATAACATCATTTCTTACTCCGTTTTAATAGCAAGATGTCAAAGCAAATTACATACAGGACAACTGTGACATGGTCACAAGACAAAAATAAAAGAATATGACAAATAGTGCACGATGGCAGAGTGACTCACACAGCTCATTCAGAGATTGTTACAGAAGCACCAACTTTCCATGTCTGTTTTTTTCCTACCCAAAATGAAGAGCTCCCTTTTACCAGAAATAAATTCTGTTTTTGAATCCCCCTTCTAATTCTATGTAATTAGACAACATTCAGTATTTCTGTTGTTTTTCATCTTGTATTTGGAGGCATTGCTACATAGAATAGTTGTTTTGTAGGTATTTAAATTTGGAATTTGATCACTTCTTATTATTTTATTTTCTAAGGAAAAGAAATAAACTGTGAAGACATGCAAAATGTTCTGGAAAACATAGGGTTAAGACTCGACCTGAAGGAAAACTCTGTGTTAATGAAAACTTTGCCATGTGATGGTAAGTATTTAATTTATTAATGGGGTATTTATTCATCCAATAAAAATTATTTTAGCCATTAGGTACTAGACATTATACTAGGCTCCAAGTTACCAAGATGAATAAGACAAAGTGCAGGTCCTAAAATAACTCAACTTACAGATGGATATCATATGCAAAAAATGTCATATCCTATGGTAAGTGCTATAATATTAATAAGTGTGTATTACTGTGAAAAAAGGAGAGAGATAACCAACTATGCCTGGAGACTCCCAAACTTCATGGTGTGAATATTGTTTTAAATGAGCTGGTAAACTTTGACAGTAGGGGATGTCAAAAACTGAAATAAAAAACATTGAAAAAACACAATGGCATGTGTTTTTTAACCATGGCAAATTTGGGCAACTTTGAATTTCACAATGATATAGTAGAAACTACACAGCAGTAGTCACAATATGTGGTAAAGTATCTTAAGTCGACCTAAAAATTTTCATATATAATATACATATTTAATATATTTTATATATATATTATTTTTTTTTGATACCGGGGATTGAACTCATGGGTACTCAACCACTGAGCCACATCCTCATCCCTATTTTGTGTTTTATTTAGAGACAGGATCTCACTGAGTTGCTTAGCACCTCGCCATTGCCAAGGCTGGCTTTGAACTTACAATTCTGTCTCAGCCTCCCTAAGTACTGGGATTACAGGCGTGCACCACCACACCTGGCTTAGTTACTATATTTTTAATGAATCAACATTCATTCAATTGTGGAAATTAAATAATTTCTATTTTAAGGCACTTTTTGAGATTCAGGACATGTGAAGATATCTGTCAGAGTCCTCCTGTTCAAGATAAAATGGTCTTTGCACTTAAAAAGTTAATAATCTGGGGCTGTGGTTGTCGCTCAGTGGTAGAACACTTGCCTAGCATGTGTGAGGTACTCAGTTTGACCCTCAGAACCACATAAAAATTAAAAAATAAAATAAAAGTATTGTGTCCATCTACAACTAAAAAAATTTCTAGTTGAGTAAGTAAGGCAGAGGTAAATATCTTAAACACTTCTGGATAAACATAGCAAACTAAATATTTGCATTTATTATTGCTGCTTTCTAAAATGGAAAAAGGATGGAAAAGAAATGAAAAGGTATATCTGTAAAGACCAAGAGACTAGGAAACCTGATAGCAGATACAGGAGTTTTTCAAAAACAAAGTAGATGGAAGACCAAAGAAAGCTAAAAACCAAGTCTGAAAGGAGGGTAAGCCAGGAAGAATAAATCCACTTCACATCACAAGACTAAAAGGCTCAAGAACTAGGAGCCAGATCCCTTTACAGTGAGACGTGTGGAAGATGGGTAAAGATAGAAAAATGGGCAGAAAGTCTTTAAAAAGAACAATTTGATCTACAGAACCCTTTCCACACTTCATGGCCAGGCAAGTATGTCTTCTCCATGCAGTATAAATAATTAGTCTCTAGAGAGATTAGACCAGAGAAACTCTGGGATATCAGACTCAGACAATATTGGGACAGAGTCCTCTACTGAAAACAGAGAAATTAAGTGAAAGTCAATATAGTGCATGGTTAGATCCTGCATATTATTTTTTCACCACTGCTCTTCCCATATGCTGGCAGTAAAATCTAATGTCCTTCACTCAGATACTGACTTCTGCAGCCTGCAACAAAAAAGAGAGATATTGAAATGTTGTTAGTGCAATACAAACATCTCACTCTTAAATGTAGACAACCAAGAATCACAAGACTTATAAGAAACACCTCTTACATGAAGAACATAGATAAGAGCTAGCATAAAAGAAGGATCTTGGAAGAGATAGAGCCAAAGCAGACAACAGGAAAATATTTCAAAACAGTTTTAACAAATATCCTTAAACAATAATAAAGGCCATAGTTATGAAACAAGAAAATGGAGTTATGCATTGAGATAGGAGGCACAATGAAAAGGTAATACTAAAAAAATAGAAAAATTAAAAATTTTTGGTGGGTATTAAGGAGAATTTTTTGGTGGGTATTAAGGATTGAACCCACAGGTGCTTTACCACTGAGTTACATGCCTGTAACTTTTTTATTTTGAGACAGGTTCTGAGTTGCTGAAGGTCTCACTAAGTGCTGAGGCTAGCCTCAAATTTGTAATCCTCCTGTCTCAGCCTCCCAAGTCACTGGGATTACAGTTGTATGTCATAGCACCCAGAAAGTTTTTTCTTTAAAAAATCGGAAATTTAGAAATTCAACAGGAAGGACTGGATATGTAGTTCAGTGGTAGAGCACTTTCCTAGCATGCATGAAACCTTGGGTATTCAATCCCCAGCACTGCCAAATATGTGTATATATAATGTATATATGTAGAAATTCAATGAAAGGACTAGAAAATGAAGATGAATTTGAATATTAGAACAAAAAGAGATGGAAAATAAGAGATAAGATGAATCAATACTAGTAGTCTGACATCTGAATAATAGAAGATTACCCAAAAAAGAAAACTAATAAAATGGAGCAGAGGAAATTATAAAAGAAATTATATAAGAAATATTCCCAGTTCTAAAAGAATGTAACTTCAAGCCGGGCAGAGTGGCACAAGTCTGTAATCCCAGCATTTAGGGAGGCTGAGACAGGAGAATCATGAGTTCAAAGCCAGCCTCAGCAATGGCGAGGCGCTGAGCAACTCAGTGAGACCCTGTCTCTACATAAAACACAAAACAGTGCTGGGGGATGGATTGTGGCTTAGTGGTCGAGTGCCCCTGAGTTCAATCCCTGGTAGCAAAAAAAAAGAAGGTAACTTCAGCTGGAAAGGGTTTACCATGTACCCAGCACAAGGAATGGAAAAGACCCCATCAGAGTATATTGTAACACATCGGAACCCAAAAAGAATGAGATCATAAAAATATGATTCATAGGAGAATGAATGGTGTTTAACTATCAACAGCTCTGGAAGCTAAAGGATAACTGAACTATCTTCAAAATTATTAGAAAATGTTTTTAATCTGGAATTCTGCATCAGGTATAATGATAAAAACACATCCACACATATTTATAAATAAAACATTTCTGAGAAAAGGTTCCGAAAAAAATTTTTCCATGTAAGTACCCTGTCTTAAGTAACTACTGGAAAAGGGTTGACTTCTGGCCTGATGGCATGAAGAGCTCCACTGACCCATTTACCACTGAAACCGGTAAAAAGTATTTTTTAAAAACAACCACTTAAAGCCTCTAGGAATGAACCCAAAGGCAAATAGTAAATGAATAATCATCCACTCAAGCAAGTTTATAAAAATACTGTAAGAAAGGCAAGAGTCTGTGATACTTCAACCAAGACCACCGTATCCTTCCTCTTCCCCGGCTCAGTGAGACAGACTCCACATAAGACTGCTTCTGACAAAAACGGAGATCTCTTCCTACCCCACAAACCCCAGTCCCAATCAAGGGGCCTTCTTCCTGGGAGGAGCAGGACGTCAGCAACTCTTCTCAGGCCTCTGGCTACCTATTTCTGAAGCTAAACCCTGGAAAAGTCCAGAGGTGTGGGCTTCCTTCTTGCACCCGCCCTTCCTCATGGAATGGAGGCTTTACCTTCAGCTTGGCACACTGAGAATACCGGGGCCCCAGCTGCCCTTACCCTGGCTCATTAAACATTGATTTCACACCAGGACAGGAAAAACACAAGAAGATTTCAGACGTCTGATTCCTTCCCTCTGCCATGTGCTAAGCTCTTCCAACAGAAGTGTCACTCTAGAGAGAAGCTTTGCTATTGTCCCTCCCCCCAGCTCCAAGGCCCAGCCTCAGAGATTTTTCCATGGGAGAGAAGCAGATAGTTTTTAATCTCTTCGCAAAAGACCTGATTTCATTTGCAGCAGATCTCTGAAAAGTTCAAGCCTAATGACATTCTCAAGAACAGTGGTGAAAGGCAGTTGAGAAGAGATGTGCAGATTTAATAACGCAGGTACGACTTAGACAATAGGCTGTCTAGTTTTCAGGAAGAACAAGGAATAAAACAATTCCTAGAATCAAAATAAACATCAAACTCTGACCTCAGAAACTGTTTCTTCAAAGGAGCCGTAATTTGATAAGAGCCATTTATGCACAGGGAATTATTCTAAATAATAGAGCAACCAGGTAGCAATTAATAGAGCTAACAGTTGGGTATGGTAAAGAAATAGAGGAAGAGAATCTTATCAAAACACTGTCATGGGGGCTGGGGTTGTGGCGCAGTGGTAGCGTGCTCGCCTAGCACGCATAAGGCACTGGGTTCGATCCTCAGCACCACATAAAAATAAAATAAAGATATTCTGTCACCTACAACTAAAAAATAAACATTTAAAAAAAAAAAAAAACACTGTCATGCTAGGGTGACTGTGGGCATATCTAAAATTGAGTATCCCTGAGGAGTATTATAAAGTCTATAACGCAAGGTGG
>PVHX01025664.1:0-21987 GCA_004024805.1 Geosciurus inauris | reverse complement strand
GCTGGCTTTGAACTTGTGATTCTCCTGTCTCAGCCTCTCAAAGTGCTGGGACTACAGGTGTGTGCCACCACACCCGGCCAGATATGGTATTTTAAGTAAAAAAGGTGGTTAGAAGATGTTATAGAGCCGGGTGCAGTGGCTCAAGCCTGTAATCCCAGCACTCAGGGAGGCTGAGACAGGAGAATTCAAAGCCAGCCTCAGCAACGGCGAGGGGCTAAGCAACTCAGTGAGACCCTGTCTCTACATAAAACACAAAATAGGGCTGGGGATGTGGCTCAGTGGTCGAGTGCCCCTGAGTTCAATCCCCAGTACCAAAAAAAAAAAAAAAAGAAGATGTTATAGTATATCTAATGTTATTATAAGAGATTATATGCATGCAAATCAAAACTACACTGAGATTTCATCTCACTCCAGTCAGAATGGCAATTATCAAGAATACAAATAATAATGAATAATAATAATAAATGCTAGTGAGGATGTGGGGACATTAGTAAGTTAATAATTAGCAAATTAATACAACCACTCTGTTCTTTTGTTTTATTTTGGTACCAGGGATTGACCTCAGGGGCACTCGACCACTGAGCCACATCCCCAGCCCTATTTTGTGTTTTATGTAGAGACAGGATCTCACTGAGCTGCTTAGCGCCTCACCATTGCTGAGGCTGGCTTTGAATTCGCCATCCTCCTGCCTCAGCCTCCCTAAGTGCTGGGATTACAGACGTGCACCACCACGCTTGGCTAGTACAACCACTCTGGAAAGCAGTATGGAGATTTTTCAAAACACTAGGACTAAAACCACCACATGACCCAGCTGTTTTGCTCCTCCACGTTCATCCAGAAGAACTGAAATCAGCGTACTACAGTGATGCAGCCACACCAATGCTTATCAGCTCACCTCACAATAACCAAGTTATGGAGCCAGTCCAGGTGTCTATCCGTCACTGAATGGATTAAGGAAATGTGATATATATATACACACACAGTGGAGTTTTACTCAGTCATAAAGAAGAATGAAATGGCATTTGCCAGTAAACGGAGGGAACTGGAGAACATCGTGCTAAGTGAAATAAGCCAGACCCGGAAACGCAAGGACCAAACGTTCTCTCTCACGTGTGGAAGTTAGAGCAAAGTGGGGGAAGAAGGGGCGGCAGACCTCATCAAGACAGAGCAAGATGGGTGGCTTGGAGACTGAGAGGCGGAGGAGGAACAGGACAAGGAAGGGAAAGCAGAATGAATCTGACAAGATCATGCTATGTGCATTCATAAATGCAGCACGGTAATTCCACCTTTATGAATATCTATAAAGCATCAATTAAATATATAAATAAGGAGAAGGTAGATCAGTAGAGAGAGGAAGGGAGATGGGGAGGGCAGGGGAGGGCAAGGGGGCACTGGGGACTCAAGTGGAATAAATCAAATTCCACGCATGTGATTATGTCAGACTGAACCCAGCTGTCACGTACACTACAGTGCACCGACAAAAGCTAAAATCAAAATTAAAAAAAAAATTGCATGCATGGACACGTTTCCACAAATATATAGATCTAAATATGAAAAGTGTTTATTTCCGGGTATGGATTCCAAGAGTCCTTTTCTTCCTCACCTGTATATCTGTATGTTTTTGTTTCTCCTACAACAAACATGTATTGTTGTGTCATTAAAACAATAAAAGTGGCCAGGCGTGGTGGCATACGCCTGTCATCCCAGCACTTTGGGAGGCTGAGACAGGAGAATCGCGAGTTCAAAGCCAGCCTCAGCAACAGCGAGGTGCTAAGCAACTCAGTGAGACCCTCTCTCTACATAAAACACAAAATAGGGCTGGGGGTGTGGCTCAGTGGTCGAGTGCCCCTGAGTTCAATCCCTGGTGCCAAAAAAAGAAAGAAAAGGAAAAAAAAAAAAAGGAAACCACAGGAGCAATAAGGCGTGTGTTTTAGAATTTGTGGACACGACCAAAGAGATCATGCTAAAAACACGAGGTCAGGGAGAAGAAAACTAGGATGGATGTTGTCAGAAAAATAACTTTGTGTGTGTGTGTGTGTGGTGTGGAGATGGTACCCAGAGCACTTAACCACTAAGCCGCATTCCCAACACTTTTTATCTTGAGACAGGGTCTCACTAAGTTGCTTAGGGTCTTGCTAAGTTGTTGAGGTTGGCTTCCAACTTGAGACTCTCCTGCCTCAGCCTCCAGAGTTGCTGGGGTTCCAGGTGTGCACTATCACACCTGCCATGGAGAAAGGACATAGTCAGAGCCCAGTAGTGCCTTATCTGTAGGGGAAAATAAGGACTCCCCCAGGGGATGCCTGACACCTATGTATGCTGTTTTCCTCTACATACCTGCCTACGATAATGTCTAGTTTACAGACGAGGCACAGTTAGCGATCAACGACGACTACGGGCATAAAGGTCACGTGAACGTAGTCGCTCTCCCTGTTTTTCTCACGAAATGAGAATTTCCCAGGTAAGTTTTCAGATTGCCATTGAGGGCAGGTAGCTGAAGCCGTGGAGAGGGAAGCTCTGAGCCAGGGTGGGGCTCCTGTTGGTTCTCATCCACTTGAATGAAGGTTCCTTCCTGTGCCGGGGATGCTCCTGGGGCCCAGGAGCCACGCTTTCAGGCCTTTGTCTTCTCCTCTTCTCTGCCCCGGGGTCCTCTGCCAACCTGACCTAGAAGCTGGATGACGATGTGAAGTTTTGGAACGAGTGAGATGCCACATGAATTCACCATCCTACTTATAAGCGGGGAAACTGAGGCCCGGGAGAGGGCCACAGCCCGGGCCAGGTCTTCTGTCCCAGAGGCCGGCAGCTCCCATTCTCCATCCCGCTGTCTGGTTCCTTGGCTTCAAGAACCAGCTTCGTTCCTTCCAGAAAACGAGCCTCACTTTATCCTCCACTGGGGACCAGGTGAGGCCACAGTGTGGAGCCTTTTCCAACAACAAGCGCCCTTGTGCGGCAACGGCATCAGGTGGCCGGAGAGGCGCATGGGGGTGCGGGAGGGGGCCGCTTTCTCATTTTCATAGCTGGGCGGAGGGGAGGGAGGTGGGCCAGCCCGTAAGCATCATATGCCACGGCTCTCATTTCCTTTCAAATAATTCTCTCAAGCTGTATAAACTTTCTGCCTGAAAAATAAATGACTCCCCCCCTTAAAATAAACATTTACCCCCTCCCTCTGCCTGTTTCACCACCTAGGAATGAGGCTCCCCCATGGCCCTGCCCAGAAGCTTTCCCCCCAAAATTCTGCAACCTTATATTTTTCTCTGGGATCTTCAACAGCCACTGTTTTCCAACCTCTGCCTCCCAGGTACCCACCACAGGAAAAGAAGCTGGCCTGTGAGTGCCTAATGATAGGCTGCTGGGAAAGAAGGGATCGTCCCCGACTTCCACCGCCAAGCCACCATTCCAACTTGAAAGGACAGATCCCAGAAGACGGGGGTGGGTGTCCACCTCTGGAACAGGAGGGGAATTCGGCTCCTTCCTTGATCGGGGCCTGGGGAGACACGGAGGAAGCAAGAGCCCCCTGTGGAGGTCACCTGCTTATTCAGTGTCAAGAGCTGGGCCTCTGTTGCAGGGGCTAGGCGGGCACAGCCCCACGGTCAAGTCCAGCTGGACGACTGAAATCACATCATGCATCTCTTCACGGTGACATGGCTCTAATGGCCACCTTCGCCGAGGTCCCCGCTGGAAGGGCTCCTGCTCTTCTGTAAAGACTCACCGCTGTGCGCTTACGTGCCCTTGAGGGCGGGGTGGCTTTGGGTTGTTGACACCGAGCATTTCACAGAAGGGGAGAACGAAGCCCCGAGGTGCTCCTGCAGGAAGGAAGCGGGGGACCCTGGCGCCCCTTCTGAACTGTTGGAATGGGAGTGTTCAGAGCAGGGTTTCGTCCCCTCCAAACCTCAGAAGGGCCTTCCACTTAGGATCACCTACTCATTCCTTCGCTTACTCAACGCGCGCGTATGGTGGGCTCGTCGTACGTCAAGCAGTGAATCCGTTATTCATCTTTCTAGTCGTTTCTCCTCCCCTTCCCTCCTTTCCTTCCTTCTTTCCATCCATCCTCCCTTCTTTTCTTCCTCTATCCCTCTCTCCATCTCTCCCTCTTTTCCTCCATTTTATCCTAATTCCAGACTTCTCCTTTTTCCTCCTCCTCCTCCTCCTCTTCTGCTTCCTCCTCCTCCTCCTCCTCCTCTTCCTCTTCTTCTTCTTGTACCAGGGATTGAACCCAGGGACACTTAACCACTGAGCCACGTCCCCTTGCCGTTTTTATTTTTTATTTTGAGACAGGACCTTGCTAAGTTGCTGAGGCTGGCTTTGAATTCACAATCCTCCTGCTTCAGCCTCCCGAGCCGCTGGGATTACAGGCATGTGCCACTGTGCCTGGCCTAATCCCAGCCTCTTTAACCCCATCTGTGTGACTTTCACAATCTTCCTTAGAAAGTCTCAGATGTGTAACCCAAGTCCCTTCTGTTCCCACCAGTGTGTTCATTTTTCTTCTGCATCTATAAACTGAAATTCCTTTTTCAAGACAAACTTTCTCTCCTCAGTTACTTACACACTGTGAAAAAATATAGTTTGGAATATTGAGCAAATTATACTATACACTTTTTAAATTATGTCGAAATGAATCCTAATATTTTTAATTATAATTTTAAAAAAACCTCTGTTAAAAAATATAGTTTGGACAGAGAAGATAGGACATGTTCCTCTTTCTTTCCTGCTATTCACTAGTGTATAGTAGGATGATTTACTACCAAAGAAACCTCCAAGAGGACCCAAGATATTTATTTTTTGGTCTTATTCTGAATTCATGGATTTTGACATCAAAACTCTAAATTGTATTATTTATTTATTTATCGCGATTGGGAATTGAGCCCAGGGGTGCTCTACCACTGAGCTACATCCCTGGCCCTTTTAAATTTTTATTTTGATCAATGTTTGTAGCAGCTCAATTCACAATAGCCAAGCTACAGAACCAACCTAGGTGCCCTTCAAAGGATGAACAGATAGAGAAAATGTGGTATATATACACAATGGAATATTACTCAGCCATAAAGAAGAATGAAATTATGGCATTTGTCGGTAAATGGATGGAACTGGAGAATATCATGCTAAGTGAAATAAGCCAATCCTAAAAAAAACCAAAGGCAGCATGTTCTCTCTGATATGTGGATGCTGATCCATAACAAGGGAGGGGAAGATTAGAAGTTCATTGGCTAGACAAAGGGGAATGAAGGGAAGGGAGAAGGAATGGGAATAGAAGACAGTACAACAAATCCGACATGTCTTTTCTATCCTTGTGTATGAATACACGACCCAAGTAATTCCACATCATACACAATCACAATAATGGATCCTAATTGGAATAAGTTATACTTATTTTATGTATGTATCATATGTCAAAATATACTCTCCTGTCAGGCATGTCTAGAAAGAACCAATAAAACAATTAATTTACATAGAAAAAATATGAAATTTTATTTTGAGACAGGATTTCACTAAGTTGCTGAGGCTGGCCTTGAACTTGGGATCCTCCTGCTTCAGCCTCCTCAGTAGCTGGAATTAGAAGTGTGAGCCACCTCGTCCTGAGAGAACTCTACTTTAAACAAAATCTGAAATCTTTTTCATAGGACCTGTCAAATCTGGGGGTGAAGGTAGGTAGGCCCTCGTGGAAGGCTACTCCGTGTTCTCAGGAGTAGGGTGATTTGGCTGCTGAGTTGCCTCTCTCCACACCAGCTCATCTGAGTCTCCTCTCTGGTCCAGCCCAGAGGCCCTGATCCAGACACTTCCCACCATGCAGAGGTTGTCAGGGCAGACCCTTCATCTGGAGGAGAGAGGGACTCAACCTAAACTAATCTAAGCCAAGCAGAATTTTTGGTCTGTAACTTGGAGCTCCCACGTGGTACTTTGATGTGATGGGAGTTCCTGGTGTCGGCTCATCCTAGGGCAGCTCCCTCTGCCACGTTCTTACACAGCCTCTGAGCATACAGAGAAGCTCCTTAACACCCAAGGGCCTGTTTTGAATAAAGAACATACTTGCCAATACATTGAGGTTATTGTCAATCTAGTGAGTTATAAAGTTACAATCATGAAATGTCAAAATGGTTTTTTTTGCGTTTTTTTTGTTTTTGTTTTTCTTTTGAGACAGGGTCTTGTTAAGTTGCTTAAGTTGCTGAGGCTGGCCTCCAACTTGTGATCCTCCTGCCTCAGCCTCCAAAATGGCTGGAATTACAGATGTGCACCACTGTGCTCAGGATAATCATGAAATTTTAAAGTTGCAAACTGGTTAGTGCTCAGCTCTGCAAGTCGGTCATGATTCAGACCCTTAGTGCCCCTCTCATGCCCCGATACTCACCACCATCTATGATGGGGTCTAACCTACACGTGCAACGGAGCTACATCCCTGGGATGCCCCGAGAATATCTCTGTGCCAAATGTGTCCTTGGCTACCATGAGGGACAGGCCAGGGGGGCCTAGGAGGTGGTGTCTCAGGAGCAGTCCTCAACCTGTGACTAAGTGGAATGGGAAGATAAGTCCTCGGTTCCTTATGCTTCATGGGGGCCACGTCTTCCAGAGGTCTCCGGCAGGATGGAGCCTTGGTGGCCCACAGTGGCCACCTGACCATTAGTAGATCTCTTCTGCTGGTGGTACCTCCTGGGGTCACCTCCCCAATAAGTCAATTGCCCTTAAATCAATTTTCCCCAACTCAGGAGGAACCTAGCCCGAGAGGAGTTACTAATCAAATGTATGAAATGTTTGCTCTTTTAACTTTTATTTTGAACAAAGCAAACAAGACACACTCACATCAGACAGAAGTACACTTCTAACACTGACTCGCTGACATGGACTTGATACTGTTAGTGATTTTATTTCCTCCTGGTAGGGACTTTCCTGCCCAGTCTCAGGAATCAGCTGATCTTCTCAGGTTATAGCAGCTGGGATGAAGATCAGGTCGAAGGTTGAGGACTGGGGTCACGTGACTGATCACGCAGTACTCGTCTTTTTGTGTCTGGCTAATGTGACTTAACATCATTTCCTCCAGTTTGACCCAGGTTGTAGCTTGCGCCCAAATTTCCTCCCTTCCCTTTTAAGACTGAGTGCTACTTGATTGCATGGACTGACCACATTCTGTTTCCACACTCGCCCACCGGGGGACCCTTGACTTCCATTTTTTTCTGTTTCTTTTTGGTACTGGGGATTGAACTCAGGGGTATTCGACCACTGAGCCGCATCCCCAGCCCTATTTTGTGTTTTCTGTAGAGACAGGGTCTCACTGAGTTGCTTAGCACCTCGCCGTTGCTGAGGCTGGCTTTGAACTCGCAATCCTCCTGTCTCAGCCTCCCAAAGTGCTGGGATGACAGGCGTGCACCACCGTGCTCAGCTTCCTGAAGTTACTGGGTTTCTGTGTGTGTGTGGCGCTGGGGATTGAACCCAGGGCCTTGTGCATGTAAGGCAAGCACTCTACTGACTGAGCTACATCCCCAGCCCCTTCCTGAAGTCATTTTTAAAATGACTTTCCATTTCAGGGCGCTCGGATCCCTGGCAGGGTAAGGAACAAAGTCCTCTCGCTCCTTCCTACCTTCCCTCCCCCATCCTGATTTCTAAGTTACATTGTTTGCTTTTTATTGTCAGTGTTAGCAACGCTAATATTCAATTTTTGCGACCAAAATTCCTATAGTTCTTTTTAACTTTTTTTCAAAACATTTTTAATTTTAAAATGTTCATGTTTAAAATTTTTAATTGACAAAAATTGCATCTGCTTATGGTGTTCATCATGATATTTTGAAATATGTGTACAGTGTGGAATGGCTCAGAAAGGCTCACGAATACCACATGTATTTATTTTGGTTAATGCTTAAGATTGACTCATTAGCCGGCATGGTGGCGCACCCCTGTAATCTCATCACTCAGGGAGGCTGAGGCAGGAGAATCGCGAGTTCAAAGCCAGCCTCAGCAACAGTAAGCCACTAAGCAACTCAGTGAGACCCTGTCTCTACATAAAACACAAAATAGGGCTGGGGATGTGGCTCAGTGGTGGAGTACAATCCCTGGTACCTCACCCCCCCAAAATTGACCCATCAGAGTTCTTTAATCTTGATTTTGTATTCAAATTGGTATGGTAGCCGCAGTACATGGTAAGGTACAGTCCTTTTCTATGTCCCCAAATCCTTCATATTGATTGACATTTGATGACCAGGATTCAGCCACAAACTTTTCATGGTTTGTATCATTAATTTAATTATTCAAAGTTTTCCCTAGGGATTCACTGTTTCTAGCAATGATGCAATAAACCACTATCACAAGCTGGGTGCCATGGCGCACCCTGGTAATCCCAGCAACTCAGGAGGCTGACACAGGAGGATTATAAGTCGGAGGCCAGCCTCTTCAACTCAGCAAGATGCTGTCTCAAAATAAAAAAAATAAAAAGGGCTGGGGGTGTGGCTCGTGGGTAGAGCCCTTGCCTAGCATATGTGAGGCCCTGGATTCAAGCCCCCCAAAATAACATCAACAAAACCCATTATTATGTGTGTACATTTGTTCTGGATGGATCTAGATGTCAGATCATTAAAACAAAGCAGCTAGGTGCAAGAAATTAATTTCTAAAAACTTGGCAAAATTTCCCTCTGAAAATTTCTATCACTTTTTTCTGTCATTGGCATCCACAGTGCCTCCCACACCCTCACCACCCCTGGTTATGACTGGTAACAATTTCGCCAATCTGAGAGCTAGCCTAAAGACTGGTTAAGAGCATGTGTCTGGGGACATTCCCTGGGTTCAAATCCCAGCTCTGTCACTAGTTAGAGGTGTCGCTTGGGCCTTGCTTTTCTCTTCAGTAAGATGGGGATAATAATAGATCTCATGTCATGGATGGAGCAAAGTCCCTTTGTCCAGGGCACAGCACTCACAACGATGCTCTGCAGAGAAGTGTGATGCTCAATCAGAAATAGAAATGGCATCTCTGCTCTTTGTGAAAATCAGAAAGAAGAAAGAAAGAAAAAAAACAACCCAGAACATTATGTTACATGAGACATAGAAAGACAAACACCACGCTTCCACTCATTGGTGAAAGCTAAAAAGGTTGACCTCAGAGAAGCGGAGAATAGAACCATGGTCACCAGGGGCTGGTAGGGGCAGGTATTGCGTGGATACTAAAATACAGTAAGAAAGAAGGACGTTCTTGTGTTCTGTAGCACGGTAGGATGGCTGTCAAGAACAGGAGTTTGTTACCTATCTCCAAATAACCAGATGAGAGAAGTTCAAAATTTGTCAACCCAAAGAAGTGCTCTGTTTTTTAAAAATATTTTTTTAGTTGTCGATGGACACAATATCTTTATTTATTTTTATGTGGTGCTGAGGATCGAACCCAGTGCCTCACGCATGCGAGGCAAGCGCTCTACCACTGAGCCACAATCCCAGGCCCAAAGAAGTGCTCTTTACCCTGATCTGAGCATTATACGTTGCACACAGAGATTGCACGAGCTCACTGTCATCCGCAGACGTATGCGATTCACGTCACTGAAATTACATACTTAGCTGTAAACCCAGAGGATGACTCTATAAAGATAGGCTTACAAAAATAAAAACCTGCAAAACTGAAGCAAAAGCCTTCCTGTGGTGGACATCTTCAGGTGGAGAGGGACGAGTCCTTCTCCCTCATGCTATGGGACATATCTTAGAATCAGGAGCTGAAAGAAAGTTCAGAATCCGCTAGGGTGTTGGTCTGCTCAGGGGTGAGGCTGGGGAGATGGGAGGCAGCCAGCAGGAGGCTGGAGAGGCTGGCTCGGTCTGTGGGTGGTTCCCCCCAACGAAAGAGCCGGTTGTTTCTGGGTTATAATTTTGCAGGTGCGAGAAGAGGGGGTGGGGGCTGGAGAACTCCCCGGGAGTCTCCGCCTGTTTTAGTGCTTGTTGTGGGCTATGCTGCCTCCCCTAACGACTGCCCACTGCCCAGCTGTGCACCCCCACATGGGGCAACCCAACTCGGGTGGAGAAAACGCCTCTGCAAATAGGTTCTATAAAAGGGAACTCATTAAGATTCCTAAGTTTCTCCAGCAGGCTGAGCAATCGTTCTTATCTGTCCATTGAGAGCAGGTGGGTGGCAGGGACCACCAGAATCCTCTTTCCCAGAACATGCTGGAAGCCTTCTCGTGAGGCTGTGGAACTACATCCCTCTTACTTATTTTCTTTAGGGGCTCTCTTCTTTTTTTTGGAAATAGAATCACCAATCACTGAAAGTGCTTAAAAAGAAAACGTTGGGAGAGCTGGGGCTGGGGCTCAGCGGCAGAGCGCTTGCCTAGCATGTGCGAGGCCCTGGGTTCGAGCCTCAGCACTGCACATGCGCGCACACACACACACAAGTTAAAGGTGCTAGCAGTTGAACATGAGCTTATATCACGTTCCTCTTGCAGAACAGCTGGTGATGTGTCTGGGTCGGCAGGCCACACAGTCTTCAGCTGTTGCTGAACGGGCACGAGGGTTCCAAGAGATGACTAAGTGAATAGCAGCTGATGTCAGTTCTCCAGAGCATGCCTTCATCTGTGCCCCCGGGGCTAGCTGCTCCCCTTCCTGAGCGCACTATCTCCTCTGCGCTGGGTGTAGACCCGCGGACCTCGTGGGGTGACCACGAGGGTTACCTGACCTCTATGCACGGTCCTAGCCTGGTTCCTGATACACGTCGGACACCGGATAAATGATACTATTAACCACCCATTACTGAGCACTTCTTGTTTGTGTATAATTTATAGGCATTTTTCCAATTAACCCTGCCATGGCCCTTGGTGTTTTTGTGTTGTAGCTCCATGATGTAGAATTGAAACAGGACGACTTTGAAGGAGATGAATAACCTGTTTGGATCCCACAGTTGGCCAGGGTGAGGAAAGAGACATGTACCCTGACATCGGTCTACCCCCCATCCTTCAGCCGCGTAAGGAGGGTACGCTGGTCAGTTAGAAACTGATCGTTTAGTGAAATTTGCTTGGAAACAACCTCCCTGCCCTGTCACCGGGTGACGGTCACGAGTTACAAGGGTTGTACAGTGAACTCACACACACGTTTCTGTATGATTTTTTCTTTTAACAAGGTGTGGAGAATACCAGCTGCCAGACTCCACGATCGGCTAGGGGTTGGTTACAGCCACGTAAAACCAAGTTGTGACCCTCTCAAAGCTACTGGTGTTTCCTTGCTTGAAGTTTTCACTGCTGGCCATTCACCAACCAAGCAGAGAGGGAGGTTTCAAAGGCCGGGAAGCAGCCAGGCTGGGGGACAGTGAGCAAAAGGGTCACAACAAATTAGGACCCTGAGTTTTCCCAAGATCCAAGAGATGGGCTCTGTGTTTTTTGACTTGCCTAGCAATCCCAAGTTTTGAAGAATTGACGTTGGAATGTTTGTAACCTACACAAGTTGCTGGGTACAGTGGCACCTGCCTGTCATCTCAGTGACTTGGGAGGCTGAGGCAGGAGGATGGCAAGTGGGAGGCCAGCCTGGACAACTTAGCAAGAATCTATATCAAAATAAAAAATAAAAAAGGACTGAGGAGGTAGCTAAGTGGTAGAATACCCTTGAGTTCAATCCCCAGTACAAAAAAAAAGGAGCAAATTTAGAAATAGTTCAATATAATACATATGTCATAGGTTTTGGGGGAGAAAAAAGAGCTTCTTTCCAAAATTTCTTTTCTTTTCTTTCTTTCCCTCGCCCCCTCTTTTTCTCTTCTTTCTTCTTCCCTCCTTCCCTCCCCTCCTTCCTGCCTTCCTTCCTCCTCTCTCTCCCTCTTTTTCTTGTTCTTCCTTCTTTCTCCCTTCCTTCCTTTCCTCCTTTCCTTCTTTCTTTCCATAGTCCTGGGGATTGGACGCAAGGCCGTACACACAGTGGACAAGAACTATACCCCTGAGCTACGTCCTCAAACTTCCAAACTCACTTCCGGTGCCGGTTGTTGGAAGTTTATAATGAAGGCTTCTGCCCCAAGCTCACCACCTGCAGCAGCTCATACAATGGGTCACACACTCAGCTCACAGGTGCTTCCTAACTTTATTCTCCTGAGTTTCAGAGAGGTTAAGATTCTCACCTAAGGTCACAGAGCAGTCTGGCCTCCCAGACACTGCTCATAAACACCAAGGAATGTTCATGTCTCCCTCCCGGGACCCTGAAAAGCCCCAGCTGGAAACCCAGGACAGCTGCTGGCATAATTCAGTCCCAATCTGAAAACCTGAGAATCAGGGGAGCTGATGGCATAGTTTCCACTCTGAGGCTGGAAGCCTGAAAACTTAGGGGGTTAGGGAGAAGCTGCTGATTGATGTCCCAGAGACTGCAGGCCCAAGAACCAGGAGCATTGCTGTCCCAGGACAGGAGAAGATGGATGTCCAGCTTGAGCAGAGCACCAGCTCACCCCTCCTCTGCCCTTCTGTCCCACCCAGGCCCTTGGGAGATTGCATGATCCCCCTGCCCTGGGAAAGGTGGATCTTATTGATTGCATTATATCCCTGCCCTAGGGAGGGTGGATCTTATTGACTTAGTTTAACAGTTCCAATGCTAATCTCTTCCAGAAGTGTCCGCACCAAACACTTGGAAATAATGCTTGGACAATCATCTGGTCATCCCTTAGCACAGTCAAAAAGATACCTCCATCTCTACAGGTGTGAGTTCAAGTGCAGAAAGAAAACCCTGAGTACCGTTGGTCCCTGGCCTAGGACAGTCCAACTGACCAGCTTCCGACTTCAGGGTGGTGCAGGAGGGCACCTGTACAATCTTCTTGGTTTTTACTTTCAGACTGTATTACACGAGACAGTCACTTGCAGCAGAGTGTATCACACACTCGGCTCAGTGACCCACAGATGCTACGTAACTATTCTCTTTTATATAAAGCAGGCTTATGTCGGTTGTTCTTGCACAATCCTAGGCTGATGTTGTGTACAGTGCATAGTTCAAGTCCAGCGGGCCCAGCTCTGACGCTCAGGAGCTTTGGGTACTAAATGCATCTTGGCTTACCGTATTTTCAGTTTATGACAGGTTTATCAGAGCGTCACCCATCTTAAGCTGAGTTCATGGCATCTTGAGTTTCTTCCTATTGAGCCTACAATGATACTTCTTAGTCACTTTGAAACTCTGATGATTGTTGTGGATCTTTTAATAAAAAACAATCTATAAAAGGAACTAAGGATCCCAGCAACCGATTCATAAAAAGAAGAAATACAAAAAGCAGCAATAAGGAGAGAGATGTCCAGAAACATTCATACATAGGACAATGAGAATTCAAACAGCCTCCTGGCTGTCACCATAGACCCACCAGACTGGCCAAGAGTTAGCCCTTTGGTGTGGCTGAGAAAGAAAGTGGCCGCCATCCGGACACAGGTGTGTGTGGCCCTTTGGAAAATCAGACGCCTGGTTTGATGTGCCCACGTCTTCTAGCTCAGTAGCTTTGTTTCTGGTTATATACTCTTAAGACATCCTCACCGGGTACACAGTGGCACAAAGATGTTCACTACAGCATTGTTTATGCCAACCGGAAGTGGAGAGCTCGTGAGCATCGTCAAGGGACTGGATATGTAAAATGGGGAGGCAGCCTGTCACTGCTTGGATCTGAAAGGTCCCACAAAGGCCCACAGGCTTAAGGCTTGGTCACCAGCCTATGGTGCTGTTGGGAGGTGCAGGGCCTTGTGGGAGGAGCGTCATTGGGCCCTGGATACTTCTGCGCTCTCTCTCCCTCTCTCCTCTTGCTTCCCAGACACCACAGGTGAAGACTCTTCCTCTGCTACACATTCCTGCTGCCACCGTGCACTGGATCACCACAGGCCAACACACCAGGCTGTGGACGGCGATCTCTGAAACTGTGAACCAAAGTAAACAATACTTCATTTTAAGCTGATGGTCTCAGGTATTTTGTTACAGTGTCAGAAGCTAACCCAGAGCTCAGGTGGAAAACAGAGCCACAGATAAGGCATAGGTGTGGGCAAACGGCCTGACCTTAAAGATGGAGGGGGAGTGAAAACTTTGAAGTAGAGTGAGCTCTAGAGCCCAGTATTATCAGTGTGGAGCAGAAACCTGAGCACCCCAAACAACTGCACATGTGCTGCAAGGACATATACCCAGAAAAGTATGGACACACCCTTTTCCGGACCTAGAAAACCAAGTCTCAGGGGGGAGAAGCTTATTCACAAGTGAAGGGCACTAGAATTCAGAGCTGGGTGACCAGTCACTCTGCTCCCCACGGATTGAATCTTCAACTCTAAAAGCAGAAAAGTCTCTGTGAACAGGGAAGAGTCGCTCCCCTCATTTCAAAACTAGGTAGGATTTGAAACTTGAGGGTTCGGCACGTAGTACCTTGCCAGACTTCAGAGATATTGGTATCTAAAAAGCTAAAGAAATTTTAAAATGTTTCAATTTTATTTAGGCACATAGTTGTATACATCTGTGGGCTATGGGGTGATATTTTGCCATGTGTATACGATGTGCCGTGATTAAATCCGGGTTTTCGGCATAACTATTACCTCCAACATTTACCGTGTCTTTGTGTGAGAACCATTAAACCCACGCTTTCCCACCTAGTTTGAAATATGCAATGAACTGCTGTCAGCTGTGGTCTTCCTACTCTGCTGTAGGAAACTAGAACTTAATCTTCCTCTCCAACAGGATTCCTGACCCATTAGCTAACCCCTCTCTACCTGCTTGCCTCCCGCCCCCCCAGCCTATGCTAACCATGATTCTGTGAGCTCAACTTCAAGGGAAGCTAAAGGAATTCTTGGTTCCAATTTGGCCAAAGAGTTGGAAGTTGTGCTGGGAACACCTTGAGGAGGTGAAGGTATGGGAGAGAAAAGACGAGGGTTTATCAAGGTACACGGTGGCCCTGGCTGGTTCTGTAGCACCAAGCCAGGCTCCAGCCAAAAGGTGTCGAGGATGCTTGAACCCACATGTGGGAGGGGCTTTGATGTTTTGGGAGCCAAGGTCCCTAGGAAAGTCCAATTGGCCTGGTACTACCCCATGTCCAGATGGTTATTTATGACTCTTCTGCTCAGATTACTGTCCTTGGCAGACGCAGGAAGGACCAGGTGCCTGTTGACACTGGAACGATCTTCTGCAGCCCTGATTTAGGTCAGAGGTTAGAAATTGAAACCATACAGAATGCCTGCAACAGAAAGGCAAGCAAACACATGAACAAAACTCCTAGCAACAGGAAACCCATCTCAAACAAAAAACAAACAACAAACAAAAAGCACTTGATTGACATAATGGTGAATATTCTCCCAGAATTCTCTTCTCTCCCCTCCCATCAAACATAAATATTCAAGCACAGATATTCGTGTAAATATGTCTTTATTTGGATTATAGCTGGATATGGATTTTCTTTGCACCCCTGATTATTATTTTTTGGAGGGTACTGGGGATTGAACTCAGGGGCACTCGACCACTGAGCCACATCCCCAGCCCTATTCTGTGTTTTATGTAGAGACAGGGTCTCACTGAGTTGCTTAGTGCCTCGCCATTGCTGAGGCTGGCTTTGAACTCGTGATCCTCCTGTCTCAGCCTCCCAAAGTGCTGGGATTACAGGCATGTGTCACCTCGCCCGGCCCCCTGGTCATTTTTGATTGCACGCCAGACAGCTTGGATTTTACATCATTGGTGGATGCCTTTTATATTCCTTCAAAGAGTGCTGTGCTGCTGGTGGAAATGCAAATTGGTACAGTCACTATGGAAAACAATATGGATGGTCCTCAAAACACAGAAAATAGAACTAGTGCATGATTCAGACATCCCGCTCCTGGACCTAGATCCACAGGGAGTAGAATCAGCCTGTCAAGGAGCCATCTGTCCCCCAAGTTCATTGCAGCTGGTCCCGAGGGTCAAGAAATAGAAACCACCTCAGTGTCCATCAACAGATGGGTGGATAATGAAAATCTGGTATGTACACACAGTGGAATACCACTCACCATCAAAAAATAAAATCCTCAGCTGGGTGCAGTGGCACAAGCCTGTAATCCCAGCACTTAGGGAGGCTGAGACAGGAGGATCGCGAGTTCAAAGCCAGCCTCATCAAGGGCAAGGCACTAAGCAACTCAGTGAGACCCTGTCTCTACATAAAACACAAAATAGGGCTGAGGATGTGGCTCAGTGGTCGAGTGCCCCTGAGTTCAATCTCCAGTACCAAAATTAAAAAATAAAAAATAAATCCTCTCATTTGATCATTATGCTCAGTGGAATGAATCAGGCACAAAAAAGACAGCGATGGTGTGATCTCACTCAGATGTGGAATCTCCAAAGGCGGATCTCCTGAAAGTCGAGAGTAATGGCCGTAGCAGAGGCCTGGGGGGTGGTGTGGGAGCAAGGAAGGGGAGAGGCTGATCAGTGGAGACTGAGTCACAGCTACCTCGAGCAGGAAGTTGTGCTACTGAGCATAGTAGGGCGACTGTAGGTAGCAACAGTGTGTTGTATTCCAAAAGCTAGGAGAAGCCGGGCGCGGTGGCTTGCACCTGTCATCCCAGCACTTAGGGAGGCTGAGGCAGGAAGATCGCGAGTTCAAAGCCAGCCTCAGCAATGGCGAGGCACTAAGCAACTCAGTGAGACCCTGTCTCTACATAAAACACAAAATAGGGCTGGGGATGTGGCTCAGTGGTCGAGTGCTTCTGAGTTCAATCCCTGGTAGCCACACCCCCCAAAAAAAATCAAGTGGTCATTTTTTCTTTACAAAATAAATTAAAAAATCTTAGATTTATAGCATGTAAATCTAAAATTTACACAATATGTAAATTAGATAAAAATCTGTCCAATGGAAAGTATCCCTCCAATCTTCACTTTTACCCTGAGACATGACTCAGTGACAGCTGGACAGATGGGTCCCCAGACCCTCCTCTGAGTGTCTAAAAGCACATGCACCAAAACAGTGTGCAAAGTGAGCACCCAGAGCCTGGTGTGACAGTGGGGTCTCCTGGCTGGCGCTGGGTTGGCTCTGTGGCTGGCCACTCCATCTTGAGCAAGAGAGTTAGCTGGTTGGAGCCAGATGCGGTGGCACACGCCTGTAGTCCCAGCACTTAGGGAGGCTGAGACAGGAGAATCGCGAGTTCAAAGCCAGCCTCAGCAACGGCGAGGCGCTAAGCAACTCAGTGAGACCCTGTCTCTACATGAAACACAAAATAGGGCTGGGGATGTGGATCGGTGGTTGAGTGCCCCTGAGTTCAATCTCCAGTACCAAAAAAAACCCAAAAAACAAAAAACAAAAAAAACCCAGAAACAACCACACTCGATGCCTCCCAGGTTCACGGGGGCTGGGGTGACGCACATGTTTTTAAACTAGAGGCTTCCCCCCCCTACTGCATCAGCCACCTGACTGGTTGCATTCACCATCTAACCAACTAACCTATGGCATTCGCCACTGTGTTCTGGTTAGGACAGATGAGGATTGGGCTCCCCCATCCTCCATGTCCTCTCTCCTCATTTTCTCCCCGTCACTGGTGTCCAGTTAAACCATGAACCAGTGTTAACATACTGTCAAGATGAAAAAGGAAGGCGTGGCGGGATCTCAGCCATGGCTGGCTGATGGTGTCAACAGAGTCCTGCCTGGGGAGAAGTCGAGTGCCTGCAGAAACCCTGTCCCTGGGCTCTGGGCTCTGCCTCATCCTGGTCACCTCTGTGGTCACTCATGTAAACAGCTGCCTTGAGAACATGAGAAGCAGCAGCACCAGCCCCTGGCTCCTCCCTTCCACTCCAGGTGGCCTTGAGTGGCCTTGACTGGCCCTGGAATATTAACGGCTCTATAAGTGTAACTCATGAACCACACCATCTGCTCATGTAAAGTGGTATCTAGTGTATTCGCAAGGTTGTACCACAGTTTATTTGAGAATATTTAGAATAGCCCCCAAAGAAATTCTGGGTGCCACAACCGTCACACCTAAATCCCACCCACCCCTGCCCCAGCCCCAGGCCTCCACTGGTGTACTTCCTGCCACAGTCTCTTCTGGACATTTTCCCTAACTGGAATCATATCCCAGGAAGTGCCGGCTTCCTTCCCTTGGCACGTGTCAGGGTAGTATGGTATTGATTTGTGACTCATTGACTTCTTGCCAAATATGGTTCCATGGTATGGAGATGGCAGGTGTTACACATCCACTCGTCATTGGATGGATGTCTGGCTTGTGGCTACTCCTCGGCTATGATGGACAAAGCTGCTGAGAACATTCTAGGGGACGTTGCTGGTGGTCGTAGGCTTCCTTTCTCTTGGGTATATGCCCAGGAGTGGTTACTCTCTCCTTAACCATCCAATGGACTTCTAGATTCTTCCACAGTAGCTCTGCCTTTTTATGTTCCCCAGCAGGGGTGAGCATTCCAGTCTCTCCACATGCCCCCTCACCACTTGCTAATATCGGATTCTTGGATTCTGGGCGTCTTCCTGGGTGTGAAGTGGATCTCACTGCAGTGCTGGTTTGCATGATGGCTGATGATGGTATCCACCCCTTCACATGCTTATGGGATGCTGTGGCAGGTTAGGACACGTGCCTGGATCAGCTCAGACATCTGCCGGGCAATCGTGGCTGCACTGAATTGCCTCTGCCCATCACCCTGCTAATCACGTGACTTGAATTCGGAATCCACACTTGGCTGGTCAAGGGAAAAGCTTTATATCAGGAAGTAGATTTTTTTTTTTTAAAGAAAGAAGTTGGCTTTCAGTAAAATAAGCAGTCATTAAAAAGCCAGTGTCTGGCCGGGCGTGGTGGTGCATGCCTATAATCCCAGCCGTTCGGGAGGCTGAGGCAGAAGGATCTCGAGATCAAAGCCAGCCTCAGCAACTTAGTGAGGCCCTAAGTAACTCAGCAAGACCCTGTTTCTAAATAAAATATTAAAAAGGGTCTGAGGAGATAGCTCAGTGGTTAAGAGCCCCTGAGTTCAATCCCTGGTACCAAAAAAAAAACAAAAAACAAAAAACAAAAACCCAGCATCGGTCTTGTTTCATTTTGCCATTTAACAAATGACGACAAACTCCATAGCTTCTGGGCTGTGGTCTTGCCTGGGCGTCCCAGGGGGAAATTCTGCTTCCAAATTCATTGTCAGTGGTGGTGACAGTGGAGCCCTGAAGGAGACGTATTTATTGAGTGCCTGCAAAATCCTGTCTCTCAGCTCTGGGCTCTGCCTCCTGCTGGTCACTTTTCATGTCACTCACAGGGACACTCTTTTGCTGTGGCTATAGAGCCAAGGCCCCTCCCTAACGCCTTGCAAATAGCCCCCTCCATGCTCCCCCCAGCACGGGGCATAGATCCTTCTCTCCCAGTCCCTGCCTTCTCTCCTTCTGACCTCTAGACTCAGAGATCAAGGACTCCCATGAGGCTGTCTCCTGCACAACCTGGTTGTTCCAGGGCAGTGGGGTAGGTTGTAGACAGGCCAAAGAAAGTGCCCAGGGATGACACAGGGGACAGATGATTTATTGGGGAAAGCTTACAAGAGATCAGAGTTCAGGGGCGACAGGCTGACAGCACCTGTCCTTCACACTGCTTTTCTAAGCAGCGCCTCCTGTCCTCTGTGGTGTTCTGTCCAGTAGTGGCCAGCTGGACCAGTGACGCACATCCTCTCCACAGTCTCCAACGAGAGAGGGGCTTTACGCCTCAGACTGCAGGAATAGTGGCCTCATGGGCTTCAGTTTCCTTGTCTGAGCAGCGTCCAGGGAGCAGCCGTCCTGTGCATGCAAGAGAGCGGCTGTCCACAGAGAACCCCGACCCGCCCTGTTTCAGCACACATAGGAGAAAGCCAGTGTCCTCACGAAAGCCAGTGCCCCAGCCCAGGCTTGTTTTCCAGGTTCCTCTAACTCGGAAAGGTTTTGGGGGACAGAAAAGGGGCTGGCAGGGATGTGGTGTCTTACTGTCCCCCTCTGCTTTAGGGAGGACATAGGTCCATTGGATACTCTCTTTGTTAACATCCACTGTGCCATGTGACATGTGGAGTGAGAGCTCTCCTATTCACTGTCTGGGGACTGTAGACAGAGGACTGGACATCAGGAAACGCCATCTTAAAATTCTGCCTACACAGCCCGCATACGTATGGGTTTTGGAATGTGTTCCAAAAAAATTAAAATTTCATGGGGCCTCTGCAGGAGCAAACTTTAGTTATTTAGAAAATTTACTTCTGTGTCCATTTCTTCTCATTTCAAGATCACATAAGACATCACAACCACGAAACCCAACACTGCCACTACCAACAAATGAAATCAGAGTCCCACAAAGGGTTTTTTATAGAAACCAAACATGATTCATTAAGACAGTTGGTTAAATAAGGATAATAGATCCATAGGATGCAGTTATGCTAAGTAGTTGTATTGTTTTTGTAGGTTGTCACCGATCATCACAAATGTCATAGGTCACTTAAAAGAAATAAATCGATTCTTTCATATTTCCGAAGAGCAGAAGTCTGAAAGGAAGGTGTTGAGGCCACTTTCCTCTGGAGGCTTTGAGGTGGCATGAGCTCCCTGTCTCTCTGACCTGCAGGTGGTGTCCCCAGTCCTTGGCCTTCCTTAGCTGGAAGTTGTTATCACTCCAGTTTTGGCCTCTGTCTTCCCATGGCCTTCTTTCCTCTAAATCTTTGTGTCTCTGTGTCCACAATTTCTTCTTTTTTGTGGGGGAGGGTACCGGGAATTGAACTCAGGGGCACTCGACCACTGAGCCACATCCCCAGCCCTATTTTGTGTTTTATGTAGAGACAGGGTCTCACTGAGTTGCTTAGTGCCTCGCCATTGCTGAGGCTGGCTTTGAACTCGTGATTCTCCTGTCTCAGCCTCCCTAAGTGCTGGGATTACAGGCTTGCACCACCGTGCTTGGTGGAAATTCCATCTTATAAAAACAACAGTCATTGGATTTAGGGTCTGTACCAATTCAATAAAACTCCACCCTAACTTGGCGACATCTGCAAAGACCTTTTTTCCAAATAAGGACGTAGACACGGATTCTGGGTGTATATAAGTTGTAAGGGGCTAGGACACTGTTCAACCCAGAACAGCAGCCATCAAAATATCCACAATTTATTAAGTGAAAAAAGTCAGCTACAAAAAGATGTATGATTTTTGTTGTTGTTGTTGTTGTTTCAGAAAAAGAGAAGAATGTTGTATTTGGAGTGTGTGCTGTGGGAGCTTCCCTCCCTCGTTCCCATGACCCTAAACAAGGAAAGACCTCCCGGGAACGAGAGAAAAGGCAGGTATGCTGATAGTCCTCCAAAAGCAGCCACAAGTCCTTTTAAAACGGCGGGTTATGTAACACTTATGGAATAATTAACTCTGGCGGGCGAGGTGTGAGTGTATTCAAAATTGACAGCTAGGTAAAAATTCTAAGTCAGGACGGGCACCAAGAGGGACAGAAACATTGTCGGATCAATAGAGATGAAAGGAGGAGCTCATTCAGTGTCTCTGGAAGGCCCAAGCTGAAACTAGAGTAAATGACCGGACCGTGAGCAAATGGTTAGAAAAGAATTGCCTACATTCAACCTTTTAGACCCATTAAAAATGGCAAATTCTTAGATTCAACCCAACAATTTAAAATGAATATAACAGGACTCCCAAATCTCATTTTATTATGGCTTTAGCAAACACAGGAGCTGACTTTTAACACACTCACACACACGGTCACCCACGTGTGTAGACGCACAAACGCATGCATAACTATCCACGAGGAATATGTGATCGACCTGGCCCTGGAGAAGCCCCCTGGACCAATGTGGGTTCCACTCTAGGCCAAGCCCCTGCCAGTGTTCACCTCAAAGTCCTCAAAACTCCACAGGCGGGATGATATTCTTGTCCCTATTTTGCAGGTGACAAAATTAAATAACTAGCCAAATCCAGACCTCCAAACCTAGACTCTTGAACTCCGGCAGGCTATGCTAATTACAAATCTTTGGTAGAAATGATTTCCAAACCAGTTTAAGTGGATTTGTGATATAAGCCTTTTGTAACTTAGGAAAATTCCATGATAGCAAATTACATCATATGTAAAAGTTCCGGATTCTCTTGAAGATCCAGAATGAACATGATTGGCAGGAATCTGCATGTTC